>VYZV01006550.1:278535-318009 GCA_013401275.1 Pandion haliaetus | reverse complement strand
GCACCTTGAGTCCTGTGTTCAGTTTTGGGCCCCTCACTACAGGAAAGACACTGAGGTGCTGGAGTGTGTCCAGAGAAGGGCAACGAAGCTGGTGAGGGGCCTGGAGCACGAGTCTTATGAGAAGCGGCTGAGGGAACTGGGGTTGTTTAGCCTGGAGAAAAGGAGGCTGAGGGGAGACCTTATCGCCCTCTACAGCTGCCTGAAAGGAGGTTGTAGTGAGGTGGGTGCTGGTCTCTTCTGTCAGGTGGCTGGTGACGGGACAAGAGGAAATGGCCTCAAGTTGCAGCAGGGGAGGTTTAGATTGGATATTACGAAAAATTTCTTGACTGAAAGGGTTGTCGGGCATTGGAACAGGCTGCCCAGGGAAGTGGTGGAGTCACCATCCCTGGAGGTATTCAAAAAGCATGTAGACAAGGCACTTCAGGACATGGTTGATGGTTGGACTTGATGATCTTAAAGGTCTTTTCCAACCTAAATGATTCTGTGATTCTAGGGTCCTCACTGAAGGCTTCTCACTTTTATTTTATGGCTCGAGAATGCCATGGTTCTCAGAGAAAATAGATGGAAGAACTTCAGAAGCAATCACCTAGCCACAACTGTACCTCTATCCTGCAGAGGCAGAGAATCCAGGTTTTTAGAGATTGCCTTCTTGCTGCTTCCTAGTCTGTACAAGTAATAGTTTCTGATACCTTAAATGCTAATGTTCTTGTTTTGAATTCCTTAGCTGGAACTGACTGAAGCTTTGACTATTTTTTTTTCCTAAACCATCTTATATAGTAAAACATTTCTTGAAGAAGGAGAAGTTTTATATAATAGTCCTGTAAGAACATCTAGCAGCTTGGAAGCCTGTCTGAGGCTGCTGAGTCACTGGAGCGGAATTAGACATCTCCCATGGAACGGGCTTTCTACTGAGGCTTACTCATCTTGCCAGAAATTTCACCCAAGACTCTTTCTCAGTATTTTTAGCATTTTGCTGAAAAGTGTGGAGGTTTTACCCACTGGAAAATGGCCTTTGATTAAAACTTTCCTGAAAAATGCTGGTAATTGCAAATATGGACTTTTCACGATTCTGTAGTATTCTCCATCTGGTTATTTGGAATAATAATCAGCTTTTTATATTTATCAAAACAGACCTGTTCAATTTAAAACATGTTTTTGTTTGTCGGTGTATTGAAAAATATTGATCACGATTCCGTGAAAAGTTTTGAAAGAACTGAAAATCACCTTTTCCATTTCCCATCTTGGCTAACAAGGAAGAATAAAAATGCTATTGATACAGAGAATATTCCTCTGTATCCACTTTCTCCATGTAACCAATTTGATGCTCATCTTTTTCCAGAGGAATAATATTGGAAAGCAGAAGTTGCTGAGAAGGAGAAAGATTCTGTACCCGTATCACTGGAGAAAGATGTGGAAAAGAACCTCTGTATATTCCAGTGGCTTTCAGGTAGGAGATAAAACACATAGCATATGTGTTTCTGGGATTGCATGGTGGTTTGTTTTGTGCTGTGCCATGGGGAAAATTGATTGATTTGAAAAGTTAATTCCTTACTGCATCCTAATCTGTCTGTGCAAAAACATTAGAAACATTCTTATAACACCTAGAGCTACCCTTGTCTACCTGCCTTTCAAATCTGTCGCCTCGAGGCGCCTCTTACCATGTTCATTAACACACACACACAAAAAAAACGTGACAGAAGAGACAGAATTCAGAACTATGAGTGTGTGTCCATGCAATAACAACACTGGCAGGATATCTGAAGGGTCCTTGGCATAGTCAGCTGAAATGGTTAGTTCTGAGCAGTAAACTATTTAAACCTGAATCCACCAGGAAAGCTTGGAAAGGTCTTCCATCTTTCTTGATGCACTCTTTGGTCATTGTCAGAGCCATAATTGCTTGATATATTTTATGTCACCTGTCAGAACAGTTGCAAGTGGTATTTCTTATCACAGAGAGAGTCTATCTTTTAATAATGAGTACTTTCTTTTGCATGATCTCAATGTGCATGAGGTAAATAAACCCTCTGCGAGGGAATGATATATTTTATCCCTGGTTTATGAGTGGGGAAATTAAGGCAAGAAAAGCTATACAAGGTATGTGAGAAATATATGTACAGTCCCCTGACATCCTAGTCATCCTTCCTTCTCCACATTCTGGAGATTAAGGAGCCAGTTATTAATGAAAACTCTTTGTTTTAATGGCCATTTCCTCTCTGCTGCTCTTTTGGGGAGGGGGTCTTTTTTATTTGCTTTCCACTCATTTATGCTCACTTTAAATCTAATAACTGAAAAAAATTAAATTACTTTCTGCTAAGAACAAGGCCATGTGTCTAAGCTCCACTCTGTCCTGAAGAACTAGGGCAGTTCCCCTTTGCCATACAGGTAATTCAATTTACAAGGAGTTTGTAAGATAATGGTGAATGAAGCATGAGCTTGTTATGTCCATGGAGAAATTAGTTCTCAAAAGAACACTGGTGAAAGAAGTAGGGAAGGAAAACTGAGCAAAACAAAATGAGAAAGGTTATAAACACGTTAAGCTGGGCTTCCCTACTTGAGTGTTTGGAGCTGTCTCTGCTGTAAATTGTATTGATTAAGAAACTTATTGGAGCTACCTGCTGCTATCAATTACTTTCCACTTATTGCCTTCTTTACCTGCTGGGCAGTCAATAGTCTGACAGAACTGAAGCCCCAAGTCTTCTTAACTTAGAGCTCATGAGAGCTGGAAAACAGAAGAAACTAATTTCCACTACTGCTGTTTCCTACTGGAAAGTGAAACAACCCACCTGTCTCATATGGGTGGGCTTTTTCTGGTGTCTGGAATTGGAATGGGAGAAGTCTATGAGCCCATGGAGTATGAGAAATCCTACAAAATGCTGTGGACTTATGTGACAGGCAGTTCTCAGCATGTAGTCCCATGGTAGAGCTGCCAGTCCTGTCCCGTGCAGTGTGTCTGAAGCTGAATACTGCCTCTAGAGCCTCACACTGCAGAGCAGACAAAGGTGTTGTCAGGTAATGAAATAATGATGTGAAAGCGATGGGGTGGAAAATTCTTAGCACAGCATAATCCTCTGTTTTTTCCACCCAATGCTGCAGTGACTCTGGTAAATTAGGGGAAATCTGATCTAACCCTATTCATTTTATGGTAAAAAGGAGGGGAAAGCAATAGAGCCACAAGACCGTGCATGTCAGCAGCCCTTCTGCTGTTCTGGAGTCTCTTTGTAACTCCCTTTTATACCCTGCAATGATTCCTCTGTAGCTTGCAGTTTTTGACCCTTCAGGCTCTCTGATAGTGAAGGAAATGATTGGCTGTTTTTGCTGAATCTTTATATAGATCTATATATATAAAAAAGGTAAAAAATAAAGCAAAGTCTAGCTCCTCTTTTCCGAATTCAGACCTCCAGAATCAGAGCAGCCCACAGGATTTTCTTGGCAAAAATCCAGTAAAACAAATGGAAATGAATATCCAAGTTGTTGAAAAGGCTTTGAAAATCTCAGCCTAAGTCCTTAAAAGTCCATTTACTTTCTCACTGCTGTGACTTCAGGTCGGCTTGGGCTCTTGACTTCACTAACTGCTTTAAAACTACCTTGAATTTCTCATCTCTTTTATCCTATGGGATTTTTCTTTCTTTGCCTTTTTTCTCTGACCCTTCATAAATCCTTTTTTTTTCCCCTTCTTGCACAAAACCAGACAGACAGAGATGCAGGGCAGGGGCAATGTGAGGGCATACCCGATTCAGAAATACACCCCTGGCATGTCCTGTAGCCGGATGACCTCAGGCTGTTGTCAGTTCTTGCATGCTAAGCAAAATTGGGCTGGATGATAGATGCTGAAAGAAACCTGGATTTTATAGCAGACAGTGTTGGGAACCACTTTGCACAAGGCCCTCACATGTGACACCGATTGGTTTGGTCCTAATGTTGCCATGTGGTATGGGGAATCAGTTGAGTAACCAGTGATTTTGCTCAAATGTTGCACATTTCCATGGTATTTACTGTGAATTTAGCATTATTTCATCTTCTTTTTTCAACCCTGGAGATCCTCGAGGAACAAGATGCTGCAAGATACTTTGTTGTGTTCAGAAGTCAATTCCAGTCTTTCACAGTTGCAGTGAAAAGCTTGAACATTTGACCCAGGTGCGACCTAAACACTCAGAAGCCAGAAGGCAAAAGAGAGCACTTATTTATAAAAGTGTCCTGTTTGATAAGCCAATCTGATGATTATAAAGTGTCTGAGTTAGATTTGAATTCAAGGGACTTAAGTTCTGAAAAATGCTGGCTGCCAGCAGCCCTCTTGCCTATATATATATCTATCTACTGATCTTGGGTGCCCAGACACTGATACCATAAAGAGGCAGGGAGATCTGCGTACTTTCTAGAAACAAATCCCTTGAAGACATTTGTCAGTAGGATCGTGAATTGCTAGTCATGTCTGAAAAATTAGGCTTTATGCTGACTGTACGAGTGCTAGTGCCAGTGGGATTTTGGAGGATGCTGTGTGGGCAAACTGCGCTGGAAAATGTAACATTATCCTTTCTGCCTAGACAGAAGCAGAGCCCTAGCAGGCTCTTGGAGGCAGCTAGTGCATCTGGAGCACGCTGTTAGCAGGGCTGCGCAACTGCATTCTTGACCTGGAAGACCAGAGATCTCAGGGCACTTTTACTTTCAGGGCACTGTTTTTAATTTCTTGTGTTGTGACCATGGTACAATATGGTGCGAAGGCACTTGAAGCCCATCTGAAGTCTTCCCCTATACTTTTAGCCAGATATGTGGATCTTTACTTTTTTCCTGGTCTTTTTGTACCAAGGGCTCTTATGCTGTTTTCTGCTGAAGAGATGGCTGCATTTTATTTATATGGACAAAAAGAGACTTTTTAATGTAAAAAGCTGAACATTACTATATTTTGCAGAGAGATATTATTTAACATGCAAAAAAAAAGGCAGTCTTGTCCTGGGGTGCCAGGAATTTGTTTTCACTTGTTAGAGTGCAGTATCCACTCGTTAATTTGATAGTGTATATATAAGTGCTATCTTTCTACTTAAAATTGTGACAAATTCACCCCCAGACATCTCATAATTACTGCTCAGCTTCACATCTTTGTGTCTTGAAAAGTCATTGTGACAGAGGTGATTGAACTTAGATCTGCCTGGTCCAAAATTAATCACTTTTCATACTTGAGCTAAAGGAATTTGCTGAGGTCCTTTATGAGCAAGACACCAATACGGACTGCGACACAGATTAGCATCTCTGAATCTGCCCGTCAGAAGGCGATGAAATACTCATGTGGAAAAATATACTGGCACATGCACATGTCTTCTGCCAGTTCATTTGCTTAGGGTGTATATCTGTCAACTGCCACATTAAAATTGTAATGCCTGTAACAGGTCCTGAAATTACAGTCATGAGCCATATTCCTTTGACCTTCTCCATATTCTGTTTGGATTCACTCCTTCTGCCAATTTAGCCAGGCAGCCAGAAAGTAAATAAATGCTCCCCACCTGGCAGGTGCAGAAAGGTTAGATTTGCATAAAGTGGCCAGTGTAAATTTTTCCTGTTTGTTGTCACCTCTTCTCTCCAACTGGGAATTCCAAGGCAGAGATAAATGTCAGCTGGAAATAGCACTTTAGTGTCAGCAGTTAATCTCTTTCTGCTATTTCCCTGTAGCCACTTTGTGCTGCTCTTTACCACATGGATCAGCCAATCACCTCTTGTGTGAGCCTCTCATTACTGGGCTCTTCTGTTACTGCTTTGCTTACAGTCTTGACTTTCCTTTTACATTGTCTGTTTGTAAATTAAATTCTTCTCAACTGCTAAGTTACTGTGCTGAAGTTACTGTGTGAATTCAGTTCCATTCCCTGAATGGTTCAGTGCGTCTCTACCCTTTGCTCCCGAGCCCAGGTGTATTAAGAATCACATAGATTCTCTTTTATGTGCTCATTTTATAGCAAGCAGATCATATGAGGCAGTGTAGGTCCCCCAGCTGAGAATTCAGTTTTGCAAAGCTCTAAGCTGTTCCTGAGGTCACTGACTGCTGCTTGCTTGCCAATGTTACTGAGAGTCCGAGAGAGTCAGTTGGAGTTCTGCATCTTGGGCACTAAAATCTCAGCAGTACTACTCTGTAAGTGCTTGTGTCTTGCTCAGGAACTGTTGGCTAATGGGGATGCCACTACTAAAAAGGAGGAGAATGAGAGCCTCATGAGTGGGTCCAGTTTTTCAGGTCTTTGATTTGGACAGTCATTCAAGGGCCTGCTGCTGGTGCACCCTGTTACTTGATGAGAGCAGGGACTCCCTGCTACACATGCACGCACACACACACACACACACGCACACTAAAGCTGTTGTAGCTCAACTCAGATCAACCCTCGTCCTTGTATTTTGAAAGGTAACCTCCATTGCTTCAGCTTGTACCAGAGACATATAAGTGTTCTTTGATTTAGCCTGAATCAGAGACAGCTGCTCTTCTCACTGGTTCCAATGAGATTTAACCTAGCCTATAACAATGAGGTACATATTGCCATGTCCCTTCTGCTTTGCCCACGTGCCAGAGTGATCCTGTCTTCCAAGCAGCCACCTGCCTCCTGTTTTTATCATCTGCCTCCATCTGTTCTCAGTAGAATCCCCAGTTCCTTAAGAGCTGTTTCCTGGCTGGTCTAAACCAGACTCATACACACCCTTGGAATAAATTGTACAACTGTTTTGGCATTTCTCCAAGAGCAGTTTGGCCCCTTCGTGTTGGACTGTGGTGGAGGATGGCTTTCTGCTCTGTCTTCCCCTCTGTAATGTGTTCAAAATGCACTGTTTCAGACAGCCTCTCCAGTGCTGCTATTGCTGTCTTCAATGAGAGGGAGGAGGTGAAAGAAATAGATCAGTAATTTGGTTCTAAATCACTTCCCCAACAAAGCCAGTGCTGAAGGTCACTTGTAATGAAGCTGTCATACAGGTAAGGCCTCACAATCAGGGAGAAAAAGAGGAAAAGGAAAATGAGGCTGGAGATGAGTTCATGGTAATCTTGAAGCAATTTCATGGAGATGCAGGTGTTTGGATTGAAGTCTGGGATGCTAACAGGAAGGTCATGAGAGAGAAACTGCTTGCATGGAGTCTCTCTGTTGCAGGAAGGTCCTTTAGGGGTGCTTATCCCTAACTGTATGAAAACCTATGAGCACAGTCCCATGCTCCAAGCTCTTTGGGGGAAGGAAATTATGAGATTAAACCATTGTGACCCTGCCTGCATGCCTACAAAGTGACTAGGCATAGATTCACATCCCCTAAGAATTGCAGCAGGGTTTGCATGAAGGTTTGAAGCCCTAGTTTGGAGACCCCAAATCCCTTCCCATAGCAGAGTGGTAGTGTGGAGAAAAGAATCTCTGATTTGCAGGAAAAGGAGAAAATAAGATTTCTTAATCAAAAACATTTATAAATTGTTGAAAATCCTTTTTTTGACATTTAAAAATTATGCTTTCAAACAAGAAATTAATTTACCAAAAAAAGTAAATATGTCTTTTAAAGGTTGACATAAAATGAATTGGTTTAAAATTATTGCAAAGAAACTTATTGATTGACCCAACTTGAATTTTTTTTTTTAGACAGGGAGTTTAGGTTCAGGAAGATTTTTGTGGTATTTGATTTTTCATCTGGTTTCAGGATCGAAATTATTGTTTGTCAAGACTGATGTTCTCTGGCTTCCATCTCAGGCTAGCACTGTGTCTGGGTGTGGCCTGCCTAGAGCTTTGCTGTCCTGTATGAATTCGCTCCCTCTGCTGCAGTTCAGCTCAGGCCAAAAGTCTTTGTTGGCACAAAAAATTGTACCTGTGTAGCCAAAGCTTGGGAGCTCGATTCACCCACCCAACAGCAGGCCCAGGACACTTGGAAAAATGCTGTGTGCATGGGGCTGAGACTTGCATGGGCATCCTGAGCACTCCCCTTAGTGCTGCTTGTCCCCCAGCTCAGTGCCTCCATTTTCATCTGCCCAAGTCTCATCCTGGCTCCCAGTGAAACAAATTGTTCATTGATGCAGGTTTTGGTTAAATTTCTTGCCTCTTTTCCAGAATTATTTCCCCTGGGATTTCCAGAAAAGCACTGCAGCAGAGAGAAATGGGAGTGAGGGAAGGAAGAACAAGCAAGATTCCCCCTGATATACAGCCTTGAGAGGTGCAGAGATGTTCAAGAGAGGGGGATGGGATGATCTGTCTTTATGGTGACCCTGTAGGGTGCATCATAATAACTGTTCATTGAAATCCATGGGGGGGGGGGGTGAAATTTAGTATGAAAATACTTCCTGTTGGTGTCCCTAGATCTAACTCCCGCCGTCTTTCCTTCTCACCCACCATCACAGATTCCTTGTGATCTCTGGAAAACCCAGATCCCTAGCCTAAAGAGAGCATTATTTTAACTTGGCACTTAGTCCCCAGGACTCAGGGTGATATTTATACTGTCAATGGTGGGAAGAGGAAAAGAAGTAGTGCACTTGCTGGGTTTTACAGTTCCTCTCATGTTTATCATCACTGAAGTTCACTGGAAAAAGACTTCAGGAAAGACAAGCAGGAAGTAAATCTCTTTCTTCTCTGGGGAAGCTGTTTGGATTGTGAGAGATTTCCATGGCTAAGTTTAGAAGGAACTTTTTGAACTGCTAGGCAGGGGAATTTTATAGCATAAACCATGGATTTCAGAGGGTATACTCAACAAATAGTGGTGTACCTCTTGGGTGCAGTGCCCTTTGGGGAGGGCTTTGGCCCACTGATGATGAAAAGGCATCAGTCATCCTTTACAGCACTGTTTGACAGTTGCTTAACTGTGGTGTAAGAAACTGCATGAGAAACAGGCATGTTGAACTAGACTTTTAAGTGTCTTTCAGGGCTTCTGGAATGAAGCCTAAAAGGAAAAGTCTTGAGGGTGTTTTGTCACGGGCTTTTGTTGGCAGAGGATCTCAAGCGTCTGTGCTTTGGGCATGACAAAGCCGGCATCCTTGGAGAGCTTATTATCACAACTTCTTGAACAACTGGCCACTCCCAGAGGGCCCGCATGTACAATAATGCAATGAAGAACTGTTGCCTTCAGTCTCAGGCTAGAGCTCTTCTATATCACACCCCCTGCCTCTTGTACAGCTCTGGACGTGTGGCCTTTGTTTGGCTAATAAAGCTGTCTGGAGCTCTGAAAGCCCAAGCATGCTCCTAGTACTCATTATATGTTTCCTACAGCAGGAGCCTCCATCAGCAGCAGCCTCACTTAAATACCTGTTATTTCCTGAGAACCAAAAGGATCAATGCAATTGGGAAAGTAACTTGGAGATGCAAAGTCATTTCATGGGGAGAACAGTGCAGGTAATTAGACTTGATAAAACTTTTTGATAAGTGACTACACCTTTAAAGGGAACATAATCTCCTTTCATGTCTAGATCCTGATGCATACCACGTGCATATATAGACACATCAGCAGGCATATATACACATCTGTCTTTGAGCACATGCCAATGTATATGCAGTATACACAGTATAGCACAACTTGTGCAAGTAAAGAAATATTCTTGGTCATAATGCTGCATAATACTGCATATATGTGTGTAAGTGGTGATGCACACACATGACAGAGGCTTGGAAGTGATAGAGAAATAGTTAATAACTCACATGCTCTGCTTACATTTTCTGCAGTTACAAAATACGCTGTAGCTAAAAATTTTGGTTTGTTTGCTGGAATTTTCCATCAGCACCCCTCTGTCCTAGTGTTTGGGTTTATTTTACTTATTTATCTGCGTGTCACACCTATGACAATGCCTTTGTCAAAATCCAAAAAAAGCTTATCAACGTAGTGGACAAATAAATAAGCCTCCAAGGTTTAACTTAGGCATGTTCAGATAAGCAGATCTCCCAAAAGCATACTTTGGAGTGGCATCACCTCGTGTTGCCCTGTGGCATAGCAGTGAAAATGGATTTCTTCCAATATTTTAAAAAAAATCTGAAATTTTCCTGCAGAGTTTTTGTACTAGAAAATCGTGTCCATGGTTGCAGGCTCATCTGTTAGACAATGCACCTTGACGTCATACATTCTGAGCCAAGCTGTGGTCCATCGTTTCCTGCTAGAACACATAATTGGGCTGGGGAGCAAAGAGCAATTGTGGGATACAAAACCAACTCTCCGCGGGACTCTTTACAAAGATTTTTCACAGTGGGAGCTGGCCACATTCCCCTGAGCTGCACAGATGCTTGAAAAGGGGGCTTGAATTTCCATGGCAACAGGCTGCATTCTGCTGACTCTGGTAGTCTGTTAGTCTCCGGATATGTCTGTCACCCCTGGTGCTCTGAGTTTCAAGGCCAACAACGTGTGATGGACAAAGATTGAAGTGGGGTTGTGCTGGGGTCAGACATCTTGGTCAAGGGAATGTACTGCAAGCACACCAGGGGAGAGGCAGTGTGAAGTTAAGATGATACAGGTGAATCCTCTGGTCTGGCTCAGACATCAGTTACAATAGGATCTTGCTAGTTGAGCTGTTGTCTGGTTACTAGGAAGCTCAAAGGCATCATGTCACAATATGATTGTGTTCTTGTCTAGCTCCTCTCATCTGGGGAGCTCATTTTTTACGTATGTCAGATGACAAAGTCTCACCGTGTCTCTGTGAGGCAGTCACAGTGGGGAAACTGAGGCAGCCCTAGGAAGTCACTAGACATACAGAAAATGTTAGTGCCAGAGCTAGGAGCAGGATCAAGTTCTCATTTCCTCTGTTCCCCCACCTCATTGTGAGGAGCTATGTTTCATGTAACTCATTAAGTAGGAGAATATTCCTGGTTATTTCTTGAATCACTTCTAAGAAAAAACATTTAGCATGCACATACTCAAAATAGTAGGTAAAAATGTTATAGTGGAATAGAGGACAGAAGCTATGGACAAATCTGAGGGAAGGGAATTGTGAGCTAAGAGATAAGGGTGGGATGGGCTGAGGAGTTTTCTATTTCTGGGTGGGATTGAAGCAGAGGAGGAGGGCAAGGTGCATTGATGGTGGTGTGAGGCTGAGTACAAACTCAGAGGGGTAGGAAAGGCTCTGTCTGCCTTGAGTTTATCCTGAGTTAAGTGCAAGTTCAAGGGCTGGCACAAATTTTGTTTCCCATGACCTATGTATTTCCCATGAGCTGCAGGAAAAATATGGGTTACAGCTTACAAGAGAGCATTTACTGAAAGGGCTGTGCATTACTGGAGCCAGAACATTGGACCTGAGGGAAAGGGCAGACCAGCTCATAAAGGAGGTTACTGTGATGATGTTTGAGATCTTTGCCAAGCTGCCTGGAAATGTCTTCTTTTGACATGTATATGATGATCCTGGTTTTCTGTTGTCACACGAAGCCACTCCAGCACAGAGGCACTACTTGTGGCAAGCTGGGCTGAGAGGAGGAGCTGAGGGAGGGGGATGGTGTGCTGTCCTTTTCCATCATGAGGGAACATATTGGTGTGGCTGTGCTGCTAGATGGAGGGGGGTGGCAGGCAGAGCACTAGCCTCAACTAGCTGCACTAAGGGGGAAAAAATGTATCTTGGCCCCCTTGGGGACACCACTCATACTGAGAAAGAGATATCCAATGAAGATGTCACTTCTGTGTGCAAATGGGAGAGGAGTGGGATGGAGAGAGCTGCATCCCCTTTGAGAATTGGGTTATCCTTAGGGAACTGGCATGCAGGGCAGACTGAGCATCTGTAGGCTGGCAGGCAGCATTTGCTTCTGCTGAGCAAGTGTGTTTATCTCTAGAGCTCTCAGCAATGTTTATGGCTAAGGAAGGGTGTAAATCTCATTGGATTCAAGTCCTTGGTGGATAATTATTCCCTCCTTCTTCCACCCCCACTCCCCATGCGCTCCTGCCCTGGATATGAGACACTGTTCACAGATTATAAATGGAGGCAATGCTATGCTTAATGTGGAGAGACACCTTATAATCAGGTGAGGCACAGGGTGGGAGGTGAGGCACAGGGTGGGAGGCAGCTTGCCAATTCCTGCTCCTTCCCACGTGTAGTCAGTCCCTGAGTCTCCTGTCATGCTCATCTTTGGGAAGCTCATTTCTTCCATTTCCCCTTAAAATGACTTGTAGCCTATAAAGCCTGGAGCAGGGTAGCTGCGTGCTCAGAATCCTAAGGTGCCGTCCCTAACGGGAGAAGGTGGCGGGGTGCAGGGAGGCAGGCTGTGCCACTGTAATTCCACATCAGGACTCTGGTTTGGCTCTTACGGCTTATGAGGCTATCAAAGCCTCTCACTTAATTACAGCCATAGCAATCAATCTTTCTTCCTGTTCATTACACTTCCAGCCAGGGTTAGCTGTATTTTTATTCTTGAGGCCTCAGGAAAATTTTCAGTTCATAAGGAATCACAGCCAACCATAGTGACTGGTACGGGTTGTGTCCGTAGGATGGCATTCCTGCCCCATGGCTGGAGAAAAAGTGTGGGGCAGTAAAGCTTGGGACATCTGCCACTGAGAGATCTGGTTCCATTTTGCACGATGAAGGTCCATTGAATGGGCCCTGGGCCCGGAGAGGCATACAGGGCTTTGCATTAACTTGACACGACCAGCTGAGTTGCTAGAGCCCTTGCACGGTGGCAGTTAGTTGTTCCAAGGCATTATGACTGGGCTGAGTGTAACATATCAAGTCATTATGGCATTATCTCTTCATTACACGCAAAGTGCTGTTGGAGCTCAGGGAGGAGCACAGGGACAAAGACAGAGAAGAGGGAAGCGGCTCATTAGCTGCCCAGAGGAATCAAGCTGAACATCTCTTTTTCTCAGGCGGAGGCTCTGTCATCACCTGCAAAGATCAAGTCTATTAGAAATTAGGGCGTGGCTGAAGGACAGCTGTGTGTATCAGTATGTACACGTGCTAATACACAAGTAGAGCATGTCACCTACATACACCCCTATCCCTGGACCAACTAACAGGCGTACAATGCACATCTTGGACACTCCCACAATGCAAGAACAAGCAGCTGCCCTTCCATCACTGTCCACTTAAATTTAGAAACACATGTACCAAAACATGGTCTTGCATCTACACACATGTTCATCTGCTTTATAGGGACTGCTTACAACCATGTCCAAATCAGTTACAGCTAACAATCTCACATGTGCTTACCCTCCTACCAGAGCATGCACAGCAACTACACCAAGCCTACTCCCTATGGACAGGGAGTTGTGTCTCCCCTGTATTCATTCCTCTGTGCTCATACTGTGCACTCCAGTGCATTCTGTTCCTTCAGCTGTGAAATCTGCTTCTACACAGATGCATTCACCGGCACAAGTATGTTCTTTCTTTTCCCTTCCTTCCAATTTTCCTTTATCCTGGTTTCCATGAATTCTGCTGGCATGCACTGGGGCTCCCACAGGTTTTCCCACAATCATGCCCTGTCAGAACCAGCCGGAGCTCTTGCCGCAAACATGAGGACTGGCAAAGTGAGCTGGCACCATGGCTAGATGAGCTTTCTGGTGTAAGGCCCCCTTTCATGGGGGCCAGGAAGCATTGCAGCTTGCATGTTATTCTGGGTGAAGCACAGGAAACAAACTCCTGGTGGTCTCTTAGCCCACGCACCAGCTGCTGGACTTTGTCTGCAGTGACTCCTTATCCCTGCTGCTCTCCCTCATCAGACATGGATCAGGAGGCCATTAACTTGTTTACTCCACGCTGGCCCCAGCCTCACAGACTTCTTGCTGGACAATATATCAAGAAAAAGCATTTGGCAAGATTTATGGGGCTGTTGCTGCCAACTGTGGACTGTGGAAAGTAAAAAATGTCCTTTCAGAGGCAATAAAATATAAAACGGGACCCAATTTCTCTCCAGGGTAGGAATCATTATGTTTGACAATGCTGTAAAACACATGGTGCTACAGCACGGGGGTGAGAGCCAGAGTAAACGCTGCCTTCGGAAACCTCATTCATTGCAAAGCTCGGATGTGTGATTCATTGCAAAACAAGACAGGAAGGGTCTTGGGTGGAGACAGTCTCCCTTCAGCCTTTCTCTTCTCTGAAAGGACTGGAAATCCATCTACAAGCTTTGCACACGTTTTCTGAAACGTTTGAAATTCATTCTGTTAAATGGGAGCGAGTACTCTGGCTATATACAGTAAGACTGGTTTGCTTCTTTATTAAATCAGTGTAGCTTAATTGGCTCACAGAATGATTAAACCAATGGTGTTATATGAAGGAGTTTTCACTAGTTAAACTGTACCAGTTGGAAATCAGGCCTGATAGACCTGAATCTTTTTCTTTGTGCCAGAGACTCTGCGCTTTGTACAAAGAGTCTGTACAAAGACTTTGTCTAGGGGAGAAAATAACTAACAGCTCTCAGCTGATTAATTTCCACTTGCCTGTCTGCCTATTTATCCTTCATTTCATCTATACGTATTATTGTGCTGGTCTGTATATACTGTGCATCTCTGGCAATGTTACTGTAGTGAAATGCTAACTACAACAGTTTGATTTAAGTTACCCTATGATAGGAAAGACCTGTATTTCTAAAATCTATCTGAGGCGAGGGAAAGAGGAGGTGTTGTGTCAGGCAGGAGTAGAAAATGAAGGAGAGGTGAGAGATGTAGCTGTAGGGCTCAGTTGTTCCCCTGGGTGTGGATGGGAAAGAGATGTTCATGCTAGAAATATAGTGCAAACTGCATTGTCTCATCCCCTATGCACTGTGCTCTACAGAGCATGTGTGCTCAGCAAAGTTGTTAGCCTGGTGGGAGAAGCATCTTCTCTGTGTCCTTTTAACTTCATGTCAACATTTCCAATTCTTAATAAAATCAGATAGCCTCAGGACTGAAAATTCTTGATGTTCGGTTCTAGGAGGGCAATAATGAAAATAGAGCCCTTTGAGAGGAAGAAAAAGTATATTGGGCAAGTCTGAGATTTCTGTCCTTTTCTCTAGGCTGACATCTCCTGGAAATACACCCTGTTCTTGCTTTGTGAGTGCTAACCACTGACTCTGCAGTAGTAGTGCTGTCCCAACAGTCTTGTGTTTGGCTGTGCTTGATGCTGGATGACCCTTGGTAGATCAGGAAATTTATGTTTTAAAGGGGGCTGGAGAAAACATAAGGTGGATCTGTTCTTCATTCTAGGTATCTCAGGAAATTCAGTGTAAATGCAAAAGGCAGTGAGATCACCTCAAACCAAGACAGCAGGGTGTTTTGGCTTACCAACAGTATACCTTGTACGACCAGAAGACAGAGTACTCCAATAAGTGGTTGCTTTGACTGCATTTGTAGATGCAGATGTTTACCTGAGTTGGGGCACTGTAATCAGCTGACAACTCCGAAGAACACAGTAACAAAATTTTGAAGAAATACTATTCTGGATTAATGGCTTTGGTTACCACTACCAGCAGGATGAGATTCCTTTGGTCCTCAACAGTACACATTATTGTTAGCTTTTTCTTTCTCCAGTGGGTTCCTTCTTTAATGAATAAGCTTCTTTTCTGAAATATTCTTAGATTCTGCTTATCTGGTTTCAAATGCTTTGTATCCAACTAGGGCATAATTTACGCAAGTATTGAACATACCATATAGTCTGTAGTATGTGTCCCATTATATCCTAATAAATCTCTAGAATATGGACTATATGGGCTAAATTTTCACATAGTCACAAACTAAGGCTGGACTATCTGAAAGAGGTAAACACTCCCTTGATCTCTGAAATGCTGAACTATTTGGGAATTCTGATCCATGTGGTGATGAACTACATCTCCCTGATACTGCCTCCCCTTGCTTCTGCCCAGCTCTGTCCACAGTCTGTGTTTTGTACATCACAGCCACTTTGGTAAACATGCAAAAAGACCAGTCCCCACTGGCTCTAAAATACTAGAACATTTTTTACACAGCAACTGCTGCAGAATAGGTAAGTGTGTTATATAAGGCACTCTTAATGTCAGGCAAAGGCAGTGGTGTGTTTATGATGTGTGAAAGAAAAGGAAAGAACCCTTAAAAACAAAGGAAAAAGAGGTGAAAAAACACATTGAGGACAGCAATTTCTTGTTTGGACAAAAACTGGTTTTAGTGAAGAACCCCTCTTTTATTTCTCGTGGTTCTCCTTATCATCTCCCAACACTGTATCTCCCTCTTCTATCAGGAACCTGCTCTGGGGTTTATTCTTTACTATGCAAGCTTGTCATGTCTGTGTTTAATGAAGTTTAATTATCTCTGAGATTCAATGAATAATTATAAATCTCTTCAAGATGCAATCACAACCACTTCATGGTTCATTAACGGTGGAAAATCAATTGTAATTCACATAATCCCTCTCTCCTGACCAGCCATACACTTGCCCCCCCTGTGCACCTTGTTGTTCCTCCCTCATTTCAACACTGGGGAATACAGTAATCTATTTTCCTATGAAACAAGTTAGAGGTTAGGGTAGGGGCAAAGCATTGGAGAATGCAGGAAGTGTGAAATGGGAACCTAGACAGCGAGGTTAGATAAGCCTACAAGTGAACTCCATTTCATGCTGTAGGTGCTTTGGAGGTGTCATGAGCTCCAGATTACCAGTTTCCTCGGTTTAGAGACACTTGCCTCACAAGAGTACAGTGGCCTCCCTTTGGGAATTGCCTTTGGCTGTATACATCTTGTCTTCTTCTTGAGCTGGTCTTCAATTTGAACTCAAGTTACAATTTTCCCTGTTGAAAATCTCCTGAGATCTGTGAGCCTTTGCACTATTTGAAAAATAAGGACTGAAAGTTTGTTTTTGTTGGGACTGAAAAAGCTGGAGGTGTCAGCCCTGGCACAGGAAGCTATTCAGTGCTGTCTTTAACTTTCTAAATGGCAGGCAGCATGTGAATCCAGCTGCACAATGATCCTGGAGTGACCTTTCTAATTGAAACTCTTTAACCTTTCTGCACAATTATAGCTACAAAATTTTACTGAATGCAGAAAAGATGGTTGTTTTTTAATTTTTTTCTAAAGGTTAAAAGATTGAAAAATAAAAGAGAAAGTGAGATAGAGAAAGAGGGATGGAAATTAATGCAGTTGAGTTGCAGTTTCCAGCAGCCCCAGGAGAGCTCTGCAATGAAGATGACATTTCCATACAATTGACATTTCCCGGCTGGAGCAGTCCTCTGATTTGCAGCTGCTTGTGTGCGAAGACCATTATGAAGAGGATCATTTAGTTTCTCATATTCATCAAATGGGATTTAATTTTCCCCCATCCCCACATACCCCACATCTCCTTTCCAGAACTTGCACAAGATGCGAACTCTGCCTTTCCTTCACCTTTTATAGGGGTGACCTTTCCCAGACCTCCTTCTTTTTCAGATCTCTGTGGAGTTTTGCAGAACTAAGAACTTGGTTTTTACTGGAAAGATGGATAGGATAGGAACAATGGCTCTCATGAGTTCAACTTGCAGTTTTGGAAGTGAGTTTCTGCATATTTTTCCATTTATTTGTATGTTTGTGTGTACATCTCTTCTTGGGAGAAGTTGCTGTATGGCACTACAAGGACTCCACGCAAAGCATAACTTTGTGGCTTTCAGGGTCTGCAGGCTCATATGTAGGCTTCTAGCATCTTACACACAAGTCCTTCATGGGTGATAACTTCCTCCTGGGCACAGGTGCTGTGGAACAGAGCAGCTTTTCTTCCAGATTGTAGAAATTTTTCCAAAGTGTATGTATCAAACTGGAGATGTATGCTCCATGACACTACCTTGCTTTGAATCTGCTTAACTCAATTTAGATGAGTAGGATATGCATCTTCAGCTGAATTATTCCTCTTCAATAAATATGTTGCTGCAGTAATCAATTGGCATGTAATTAACAAACAATAACTATCTTATTAAACCTAAATGAAATGCAAATGCAATTCAGATTAATTTAGATCCCCAGTGATGAGTGCCTTTGCTTCCCCTTCAGCCATTGCTCCTCTTGAACAAGAGCTGCTGCCACAGCTGTCACTAGGTACAATAATTGGCATGCTGCCTTCTAGGGCTGTGTTGAACCAATGTTTCATGCGTGCCTTGTGCTTGCACAGCAAGTCACTATGGGCAAAGCTGGATCAGTTCAGTCAGCAGCTGTAGGCCACAAGGCACAGTGCTTTTATTAACCCTCTAATCCGGATACTTTCCTATAGGGGCACTTCAGACAGCACAGAGATCAAGGCCAGCCCTTTCTTTTCACTCCTTGCCACCAGTGCCGTAGGTTCTGTCTTTGCCCCAAACCATGGCTATTCTCAGCCTCTGCCTCAGTCCCTCTAATCAGTGCTTTGCTACCTCTCAGTGCCTAGCTGGTGTGCAGCTGCAGCAGTTTCTTAGACTGAAGCCGCAGCTGCTGTATGTGTGCTAACTGCTTGCCCTGTCACTCCACTGTCCCTTATTGCAGCTGCTCCCCTGCCTCTCTCTCCAAACTGGGCTTTCTGAACATTGCTACTCACTGAGCAGAAGGGTGAATTAATGCAGTTCCTGGCTGGGAGCTGTTGTGTTACTGGGAGCCCTGATGGATGGATGAGAGTAAACTAGAAACCCCAGCAACTTGGTGAAACAGGCTTTGCTAGCAGTCAGATAATGTTATTGTCCTGATTAAATCTGAATTCAGGTGTTTACCAGCTGTGTACCATGGGACAGGATTTTGAGTTGGATGACACAAATTAGAGACAACATCTAAGGCACAGTTGTCCTAAATTGCCATGTAACATTGATATGCGGTGCTCATAACACACAGTTTCAGCTGAGAAATGGTTGTGTTCAGTGGTGAATGAGCTGATCTTTACCTGGTGTCATCCAGGGCATTGGAGCAACACTCAAGGCACTTGAGTTTGTTTCTGGCTTGGCCAGTAATCTGCTCTAATACCTTAAGCAAGTCATTTAATCTCTCTGTGCTTTCATTTTCCTGTTTATAAAATGGCTATAATGATACACTCTTTCTGCATAAAAAGCTTCAACATCTTTTGCTGAAAAGAGCTGTGCAAGACTAGATGTTTTCTTTAATATCCTCTAGTTACATGTTTTGTGAAAATAAAAGACCCTACAGATGAGATGATTAGATACAAGTTTGATAAGGGTTGACAGATCGTTATTAGCAAGAAAGCCACTGGAAAGCATTCCTTGCAGATTTTGACCATCACGGGCAAATTCTTTCCTATAAATGTACCCCCCAAATCTTACTTGAGCACAAGTTACCTTTTGACTGTGCTTACACTGAGAGAATTGATGACTGACAAATAACTTAATTATTTAGGAGAGATGCTGAAGATAGGAATGGCATGCTGGTAGATAATTGTGCTTCAGTTACACAGAGTAACAGAAAGACTTTGATGAGTAGTATTCCTGTTGTCTTAAATGTGTCTACAAAAGAAGGCTACTCCTGTAAAAATAAATTGCCTCTGAACTTCTTTCAGAGTAGAGATACACATTCATAGAATGACAGAAATACTTTAGCATCTTTTAGAGAAGAAGTGCCAAGCAAAATGGAAACTTCTGCCTTAAATTTCCAAACTAGGATCTCCAGGACATAGTCACACAGCTTTTAATTAATTGGTGGTTCAATTCCTGGCATCTTGCAGGTGCAAGGTAAGGTAGTCCAAGAGCACTTCTCAGATATTTTGCAATTCCTCATGCTGATTTAGGCCTGATTCTCAACCCAGAGGAGCTGAATAGGGGTTTATCATTGGCTTCAATGGAGCAGGGGCAAGCCCTTTACAGAAGGAGGCTTTGATTATGGTGCAGTGCTGGAAAGTCACTTACAGGGCCAGAATGTTTCAGTGGTGATGTCTCAGAAAGAAATCCATGTATGCTTCCAATGCAGAATACGCAGAGCCCAGCATTCAGGATCCACCAGATCCATTGTGTGTAGGCTATGGTGGATATAAACTAGCAATGGGCCATTAATGTGCAGACTTACACCTGCTGAGGATCTGGTCTAGGGTGATAAACTGAAAAAATATAGACTTTTGTCCTTTATGACATGCTCTGTATTTGTAGGAAGTCTAGCAACTGCCCGAATTGAACTGTGGCTTTTGGGAGGGTCTGTACAAAACTGCAGGAGTGATTTCATACTCTGTCATAGTGGTCCGGGCTCATTACTGAGCAGAGTGTCATCTACTGCATGCCAAGAATGTTGCTTACATAATTTTTTTAGAAGTTTTAATCTCAACACTTTAATGCACTTGCAAGTCTCATGGGAGATGAAACTAGGAGGAAGCCACAGGGGACTCTGATGGGAAAAGAACTGGCTTACACATTTCAAAATAGAATATTATTACTAATGTAAAATGCAAGAGGCCAAATGCAGGATCTGCCCAAAAGCATTAGAACAGTCCAGAGCTGCAAAAAGGTTATAAAACAAATATTTGTTTTCCCAGTCCTGCAGCTGTCTGCCACGCTACTGAGTGGGAAACTGCTGAGGTCTTCTGTAATGTGTGCTGGTTGCCATATGAAGGTCTATGTCCTTCCTTCTGGCCGTACCAGAAGTGGGTATATTTTCCCATGTATGTGAGTAGAAAGAGAGAGGGAGAGATCGCCTTCCTTCCCTGAAATTTTGATGATGATGCTCTGAAATATATCCCACCAAGGTGAGCAGCTCCTGGACCCATTTCTTTATTGCTTTTTACCTGCTTTCACCATTTTTAGCAGCATGAGATAGGTGCAACACAGTCTCACTCCCAGTGGTGACAGTTTACAACTGCTTTGCACTAATACAAACTGGAATACAAGAACAAGGTGAAGAACAGACAAGGCCAGTACCTGGCAGGAGTTTGCCCTATATCCTGGAAGTTCCCTGTACTGCAGGCTCTTGCCCTGCTTTTCTTTGGGGAGGGGGGTGAGGGATGACTTGTGTTAAGTGAGGGAGCTGCTGTTTGGGAATCATCTCTATTACAGAGCCATTAGATAGATGTTCCTGAAATAGCAGCAGATCAATTGATTCATAAGTAATTAATGCATTCCCCTCCCCTTGGGCAACTCAGAATCTATAGCTCAGGAATTAGATAACACAGCTCAGCTCCGTTCAGCTGAGAAAACATTGGCACTTGTCTTCCTCACAGCCCTGCACATACTACTGTGAGCACCATCTCTTCTACTGCAGAGATCTTCCCTGCTTGTGTTGGGAGCCCTGGCAATTATCTTCTGTGTGAAACTGAGTATCCTCTGTAGTTGCTGGAGAATTCTGCGTTTAGCTGTTTAAATGGATGAATCACCTGCATGCCCCCCACAAATGCTGCTGCTGTCTTAGCTTTTTCCCATTTATCTGGTAATGTCACTCTCAGTATTGTTGCCTGCAGCAGTGTGCAGAGTGAAAGAGCAAGAGATGCTTCTGATCAACACCAGTGTCATTAAGATCAGAATCAGATCCTTTGCAATGTTACAGCAAGAGCTTTGCAGAACTTTAAAAAGGGAACAAAGTCTGCTGCATCCATGTATGGAGACTCTGGTGCACAGTGTCAGAAATGGGCTTGAGTTCTGCATAAGTTTCAGTATTTCTCTTAGTGGAGCACCAGGACTCTGCAGCTGTGTACCCAGGAACAACTTTTCCTAAGCTGTATCACTTCTGACTTCAGAGTAAGAAAAAAGAAGGCTTTCTTTCGATTCCTGATCATAAACAACCTGTTCATGGCAGTGGTCCTTGTATGAGAGCGGACGAGCGGCAAAAACCCATGAACCTGCAATGTGGCCAGGTGGTGTGGTTCTTGGGAATTCCGGTGGTGTTCTTTCTGTTGCCAGGGACCATTAGATTAAAGAGAAACAAAGACCTTCAAAAACTTAGGCTGAGTTACTACAGTTTTCTAATCCTCTAATATCCTGCAGATGCTCTGATTCAAACTATCTGGGCATGCATTGGACAGAAAGGAACCAAGGTCCTAATATTTCTAAGGTTTACAGGAGTACTATTATTTTTATTTATTATTTGCAGTCACTACAAACACTAATTAGCAGCCTCCCAGGGGAATCTGCTAGCTGTGCATCCTGCTGGGCTTGAAAGCTACTGCATTCATTTTGTGTTTAAGTTGATGTTTTAATTAAACTGGCCCCTAATTATCTTAACTAGCTTTTAAATAATAACTTTCCACTGAACCATTCACATCAGCTGCTAATTGGCTCCCTTCTGTTTACATAGATCTGGTTGGCTCAGACAAATGTCGCAACGGAATGGCAGGTAGGTTTGGGAAGGGGCTACCTTCCCTTTCATACACTGTGCTTCTGCGGTGTTTGCCTTCACAATAATGAATCAGATTCCAGGGTGAAATGGAGATAGCTATGCTGGCAAGTGCTTCACCATTTATTCATGTGCTGTGTGTGATGAGAGTATTATATGCTCTTGTTTCCACAAGTTACTTCATCTTCAGGGCATCTGATCACTGGCCCAATAGCAAATTATTCTGTTTCTGTGTTCACCCAGTTTGGACTAATTCACAGTGCATAATTAATGGACCTTAACCCTGGCTGGGAGCAGGGTCAGTTCTTGGCACAGACAGTGGCATTAATAATGTATGGAGTGGCTGCTGCAAATTGTAGAGGTCACCACACAAGCTCAATAGTTCATGGGCTTGCTGTGTCTTGCACTCAGTGGGACTGGAAGGAGGAGCAGCATATCCAGAATTCCAGGCATCCCTCAGTATGCTGATGTTCTGCCATCCATGGAGCAGTATTTCCTGTGCTGGGAGAAGCTAGTCTTGCCTGAATCTCTCCCATTACAGCCTTTCCCCTACAACCCACAACAATCTTTTGAGTGATACTCTGTGGTGCCAGTCACACTTCTCCCCACCACTGGCTTGTACAGCTGGGTTGAGAAGAGGCTGAAGTGTGGACATGACTTCTGGTGCAGTGTTACAGCAAATGTGTCTTTGGTTGATGGTGTGTGCTAGGGTTTGGAGGTGTCTGTGTGTTATTGGATTACTGCATGTAGGACTAGGTGCATATGTGTGGGTTCACACATGAGTGTGTGCTTTTATGCGTGCTGCAGGCTAAACCTGTGCGCACATCTGCAAATGGCTACATGTTTCTGCAAACTGTGGGTGTGCAGCCATACTGGTGAGCAAATCCATGACTGCAGACTTGTTAGTACAGGGGGATCAGGTTTGATTCAGAGCTCTGTAGTCACGTGTTATTTCAATGTTCTCTGCTGGATTGCATTCCCAAGGTTCTGATCTATATATTATATCTCATGCAGTTTGTCAGCCTGTTTTTTCCTTCTTGTTTTCCTGCGTTTGTTTAAAACCTCTACCACAAAACCAACAAGACATGTTGTGAAGAAAAGTTTCCCAGAGGTAGCAGGTGAATGTATGTAATCCTTCATTACTTGTGTCACCAATGCAAAACCATCCTATGTGCCATCAGCTCCCATTTGGAGATGTGCGCTAATTAGACTTTTATTACAATGTGTATTTGAAAACAATCAGAATTACAGTGCCAGCATGTGGCTAATTCAACCTCACAATGTTGATTCAGTTAAGTCAGCAACTGGTGACTTAGTTTGATTGCCAGAGTGCATGTGTATGCGAATAGCCTTTGATCAGGTGCTGCTGCAGCCCCTGCCATCAGAGAGGGCCACACATACTGTTCAGTGCTCCTTAGCATCATACAGGGTCCTGTCTAGATTTTAGGGTTATAAATGTCCCAGGGTTCTTGAACATTTATGATGGGCCAGGAGATGAAAGTATGCATGGTGGGTGACGTGTGAGAATTGGGTGGGCTGGATACAGTCTGTCCTTCACCTTACCATCAATCAACATTTTCTTCTGAGAACAGTGGAGCTGCTATGTCAGTATTTGCACCCATGTGCTCCAGTGCCAGCCTGTTTTAATGCAGAGATCATTCAGCTAGGGGTGGAGTAGCGCAGATGTCTCATGTTTCTTTTGAGTCAAAACTCCAAAAGTGCTTTTAGAAGGGACAGCCCTGGAATTATTGACATGTGCTTGTTTCTGTGGCTTTCTGGAGCTTTGTGGAATGAGGGAGGACCGAGACCACCAATTTGTCTGACCTGAGACTGTCAGCAAACCTTGGGGCAGTGATCACTGCTGACCGACTAGAACCATTACGTGAAAGAGAAAGGCTTTCCCTTCATTGCTATTCCCCTGATTCGTCTGGCATTGCTCCAAAGGTCTCTGTTGCCAGAGGATGCTGAGCAGAACATATTCTTGGAGATGAGTGATTCTTCCCCCTTGAGGAATTTGCATTCAGCAATCCTCATCTACTCTTATTAATTTCCATGTCACAAGGCAAAATAAATCTTCTACATTTCCAAACAGCAGAATTTTGCCTGCCTTAAAGGACAATCCTCCTTTTGCCTTCATCACCATCTATTTTCAAATAGACTGTCAGGAAATCAGGTCGGGTTTTAGTTTAACAGAGAAGACTTGCTGTTTGTCTGTAAAGCTTTTTCTCTTTGTAAAGGCAGCACTGTTTCACATCATAATTGTGATACATTTAACTTCTGCAGCTGTACTTTCATGCTTTACATCCTGTATGTGGTTTTTCTAAGCTGTGGCTGTTAAATCTGGAACTCTGGAAAGGGGGGAACAGGAAGAAAAAGCTCACGTGTTTTGCAGTGAAAGGCTAGTACTTATGTGCACGGTCTCCCCAGCCTTCTCCTCTGAATGCTTTGACAGGTGCCTCTTTGGCAGCCTTTGTCTAGCTTCCAGTCTCTGCCTGGATTAATGCAGAGGTAACTCAGGTTTTAAGCACCTTGCGTGTAATTGTCAGATAAAATTTGCTACTGGAATAAAATAAAGACTCTTGAAGGTATAAAAAACTAAAGCTGGAGATAAGGAGCTGTTTTATTCCAGAGACTGGGAGAAGAACATAGCTTTTTGTCATCTGAGCTAAGCCTTTACGCACCAAAAAGGACAGAAAAGCAGAGAGAGATGCAGAGATCAGTGGATGAACAGGAGGAGAATGGGGAGGATGCATAGAAAATACAGTGGTGAAAGTGATGGTTTCCTGTGATTTCAATTCTATGTTAACTGACATTAAGTTGCTCCCTCTGAGGGCACCTTCAGAATTCCAGAGCTGTGCAGATGTTAGCGCAACAGCCCTTCAGCATTTTGCTGGCACCTATGGGGAGCCTGTGGGGCTTGTTTAACAACACACACAGATGTCTGATGAGAGAACTACCAATTTTTGCATGCAGGCAAGAAAATGAATGGGATGAGCTTTGTTCCTTCTTTGTGCATCTTCAACAGAGCACAGTGAGGCATATCTTTTTCAAAGGGGTCTTTTTGTCAAGACTATGAGGAAACCTGAGGCTTTGATCTGCCCAGTGCTCACCCTGGTGAGCTGTCCTAACTGATCTCAATACGCAGAATATAGCCCAGAGTTAGCAGAGTCGAGAACTAGGGTAATTTCTTTTACTTTGAGTCAGTAAATCAAGACTCAAGCAGAAGTTTTCCACTGAAATTACTGAATATTTTGGCACCCGATTCAATAGAATTAGGCTTTCACCTTAGCAGTCTCTCTGCAAGGCACACTTTAAGCTAACCACAGGCTCTTGGACTCTGCAGCAATGTCTGGCTGGAATGCTACACACTGTCCTATGCAGACTAGATTACTGCAGGACCTTTAGAGCTGATAGCATCTCAAAATAGTCCAGAAGACCATACCTTCTTCCTTTTTATCGAAATGCAACCTCATTATTTTCAAGTATTTGTGCCAGTGGATTTGAAAGTGCAATGTGAGTTACATTGCATCATCAGTTGGGCTCCATTATTTACTTCATTCCCTAACTCACTGTACCTGTCTGTTTTAACTTTTGCTATGGCTGGAAGCCAGAACATGCTGAGAACCTCATTCTTCTTGACCAAAACCTCACATTTTCCTTCCTTTTTTCAGGGAAGCCAAGATAACTTAATTATATTGTTCAAATTCCTTACCTTTATTTAAGACAAGCTGTGCTCATTTTCTCTGTTAATCAGTTTGAGCTATTAACAACACAATACAGAAACAATGGGACTTTGTGCCTGGACAGGAGTCAGATTAATGAGTACACTGGAGCTATCACACAAATTAACTTTGCTGTGAACACAAATCTTCTGAGAGCTCATGTGAATACCAGGTGTTACCTAGTGGTCCACTATCCTGGAGTGGTGGAGGTATAGAAGGCTCGCTGGAATTTGCTGTAATGGAGAAGCGGGTCTTTGGGGATAGTTTGATTGGTTTACAGCTTTAATGTTAGCAGAATCTACTCATTTTGGCCTGTTACACTCATTGTAAAACTTAGCTTCATTGTTAAAACATAACTGAAAAAAAATGTAGAAAGGAAAAGATTGGGTTTTCTCGGTTACATAATTTTCTTTTAAAACAAACAAACCATTTTCCAGCTGACAGGATTTATGTGGGTACTTAATCTGGAGCCAATCATAATCTCTAAAAATGCAGCTTCCTGGTAGCTGACTTGCTGTAATACCTAAAGTTTATAGAATTGGTGCAGCCAATCTGGGACCCTCAGAGAATCATATCACCTCAGCTCCTTCTGCTGAGAGAAGCAGCTTGCTTCTTTTTATGACATTCTGCCACCCTTTCAGCTTCCCTTGATTACTGTTTTCTTGAAATTAGCTCCTTAAAATTCTTATAGCCAATCTCCTAGGCCTCCCAGCTGACACATCTATCTTATGCTGCCGTTCTCCTCCTTCATAAGAATTCGCACAGAGCATGTGAAGTACTTCACATTTTGTTTGCTAATAAAGACCATGGAGGGATGTTAAACGAATAGAAACCACCTTACAAGAAGATGGGTTGAAAAAGATTATACCACCATATCCATTCTTTGACTCATAAGCTCAACTCCCAGTCTCAGTCTGGCAATGGTTTAAAGCTGAGTTCCTAAGAAAAAACAAGAAATAGAGGTGGAAATAGAAGGCACTGTGGTTTAATGGTGAATGCACCAGCTGCCAACATTACCACCAGCTCAGTTCTGTGGCTTCAAACCATGCAATGTCTTTATGTGTTTTTATTTCCCTGTGTGTGAAAAACATGTCATACTGCCTTTTCCTTCCCTCTCTTGTGGTAATCCCCCCTCCAAGGTATTTCTGGTATTTTATTCAATGCACTTTAGTAAATCTGTGGCATGCAGACCTGCTTAAAAACTTGAACTACTGTGGAGATGATTGGGTAATGTCTTGCAGTTTGTTTACCTTTTATTTAGGACTCCAGGGTGAAGCATCTGGAAATCATTCCCTCTGCCATGCTCTTGTCTCTTCATTCGGATTATTAATTAAATGTTTCTTTCTTTACTTCATTATTTCAGATTTTTAGTTGCCCCTCACATCTAAAGGAACTGAGATAAATAATTAATTCATTGCCTCCTGCATATGCTGTTACTTGGGGAATTCCTCCTGAAAGTGCTGGGCTTCTGTGGTGCTTTGTTGAGTTGCCATTTCTGAGGAGTTTTGTATTTACTCAATTAGCCAAAGGTGATTATTTATTCAACCGGAAGAAAAAAAATCATAAGCAGCTGGGAAGCTTTATTTGTACTTGTGTTTTTCTTCTCAAATCTGCAGTTTGTTAAAACCCGCTGTATGAGTATTTAACAATCTTTTTTTTCCCACATGCATGCCTATTTATGAGAGGAAAAATAGACACTGATTGCATGGTGTAGCTGATTAGTTAAACAAATGCTCTGCAAGCTTCAGCCATACTGGAGCTTTCTGTATTGACCCCATATACTATTTCTCTGCACATAACAAATACCAGTGTGGTCTATATTCACACTTGGAATAAATTGGCATAGCAAGTGCTGCTGATTTACGCCATCTAAAGATGTATTTACCCTGCTAGTAATGATGGATTTCATCAAAACTCCTGATGCCACTAGCAAAGCAGATCGTAATGAGAACAGGATGAGCTGGGATCAATAGTGTTTTTATTTCCTTAGGTCTCCAGTCCTGTAGCAAGCACATTTTTTTCATTATTATTCTTTCAGAATCATGGCTGGCAGCCATGGCTGGCAGAATGGTTCCATGCACGGCACTGAGCTCTCTGAGGTATTAAGTTGTGTCTCTTGGTTACTGACAATGGCATGCAAGTCTCTGGTGGGACTGTATAAATTCACTGCAGGCCTGGTAAATGGAGAAATGACTCCTGAAATACATTTTCCTAATCGAGAAATGCAGCAGAGTCAGAAGCAACAAAAGAAAACAGGTTCTGTGTTGTTCTAACAAAGTTTCGCCTTCCCTGTATCTCTGGGGATCTAGTATTCTCATTATCACTATGGTGATGGTAGCAGGCACAGAGTGACTAAATGCATAGGAGATACTCATTTATTCTTACAGGTGAGACAAATATGGAGAGAGCAGGCAGGGGGAGTTGGCAGGGAAGATGCAGTACTGCCATCCCCAACTGCTGCAGCTTGAAGACACATCTTTAGAAGATGTTCCCAAGACACGATTAGGGAGGTAATTAGATAATCCTGTGAAAAACATTCTGGTAGCCAAGCATATTGTGGGCAAGGAGCTGAAGAAGTCACATACTTCCGTCCATGGCAGGGCATAGGCATGAAAACTATCTGTTCTTCTTTCTAACGTTGCAACAATTTGTAAAGTCTAGTCTCGGATTCTGTAGAAGTCCAAACAGAACTAAACTAATGAGAATGTTTGTTGATGAAAGTGCTATTCATCCAAAGGACTTTGGGCAGGATAAAGGGTTTGTCTAATCTGAAGTCTTGGATTGATATTATATCACAGTACACCTAGCATTTGCATCTTTCATTTAGCTTTTCTAGATAACAGTAGCAGACAGGATGAAATGGGAATGCAGTCACAGAAAGATGCAATGGGATGGATGTAAGCATAGGTGAGCCATATACACCCAGGACACCTGGAAAGAGTGTGCAGCCCATGCTGAAATTTATGCTTCTTTTGCTTCTATCTGCTTCTTTGAAGCTGGCTCGGGTACTCACACTGCAAGCAGACTCCAGTTGCATTGCAGGTGAAGGTAACAGGATAAATCAGTTGTTGGTACTCTTTTTTTACAGGATAAGGGAATGCAGAATTCCGCAACAATCACATCCAATTGGAATAATGTCAAGACATAGGCAGGACTGTTTAAGTTTTCTGGGTTGCTTTTCTGTCAGGGGACCTGAACACTGAATTGTGTAGCAATTATGGATGTAATAACTTGACAATGTTAAATATCATTAATGACTGATCTAAGGGAACTTGCAAATGACCATGTAGTTACACAGTGTTTATAGCATAAATACCAATTAACATTGTAGCTGTAGCTGTTAGTACTTAGTAGATTAGATCAGGGAATCCCACAGAGTGGGAAGGAGTGTCAAATGATCTAACACAGGAGAAAAGGGTGATAATATGAAACTGATAATTAAGTGAAATCTTGGTCTTCCCTATGATACATCTGCTAAAGCAATAGGGATGCTCAGGAGTCATATGCAGAAACCTGAAAAGCAGTATGTATGGGTCTATATCTATGTCCATCCATCTGTCCCTACCAAATTAGGCAGAATAAAGGAATTACTATGGCAGTTAGCTCCTGAAATTTTGCTTTAGCTTAAGCTGCAGAGGCTGTATTCTTGGAGTAAAAGCCTTGGCACTCTGCATTTTTCTCTCAGTGATTTATACAGTAATTGTCTGCGGTATGCAGCACATACATTTGTTTCAGGAGGAAGCTGGAACATGGTCCTGTGGGCTCCCTCCAGAGCCCACACTGTAGGCCAGTGAGTGTCTGTCACAGTCACAAGCCACAGTGCTCTGGGAGCACCAAAATGATACACCAGCTCATCACTTTCAGCAAAGAGTTTATATCTCTGTCTGATGAAATAGTCAGGAAGATGTTTGTCACTCTCATGGAAAAGGGGAGGAAGCAGCCAGTTAGTCAGGGTTTGCTTCACAAGGAAGCCTGGGAAGAAGAGTTTGTATATCATTGTAAACAGAAGTTGCTGATGCTGTTTCTTTCCCCTTCCCTTGGCTATAAATAAGACCTGGAGAGAGGGACAGAGAGAATAATGAAAAAGAATTGGTAAAATGCCATACTGATCTTTGGTCAATAAACTTATTTCTAATTAGGATCTACAGCAGCAGCAGGTGCACACTGTATGTTCTGCTGCAGGGTGTAATGCAGAATGTAATGTAGTAATTCATCCCAATGCTAAGAAACCAAATTTTAATAATATTTGTGTCAGCATGAATGTGAAGTAATCCCAGTGAAATCATGGCATTTATCATGGATTTGTACCAGTATCAAAGAAAACAAAATCTGTCTGATTTGTGTTAAAGGCCTTCTTTACTCTAATGACTAAACAGCCCTGCTTTGCAGCTTCCCTTTCTGCAGGCTTAAGGATGCCCTTCTTTTCTTTAGTACAGGGTTTGGGGATTTCGTTTCTTGACCCAGTGGTAAACACTCTGTCCTTCCCTTCAGAGATGGTGGCCACTTTCCTGATTGGAATTCTTGATTTTATGTTCAGCTCTAGTATATGTAGCAGTAACTCCATCACAAGTGTTGGAGGCAACATCTTTTATGCCTGGCCTGGTATCCCCATTTCCTCCTGGGGACAGTAGTGCTCAGGCATTTGTATTCGAAAGAAAAAAGTTGTAAAAGAAATAAACAAGTAGAAGTGTAGAGAGAGGGTTACAACTTGTATGGAAGAGGCAGGAAGAAGAAGAGAGGAGAGATGCAGTGGAAAACTGAAGTGACAGGGGTGGGGCATTAGGTGATGCATGTGGGCATCTGGAGTTCTTCCAAATCACGTCAGAAGAGGCTTTGTCCCAGAACTCCCACCTCAATGACTGTTGCATTGAAAAACTGTCTAGCAAGTCAATCTCAGGTGAATACTGGCAGCAAAAGGCATGTTGTAGGGTGAAGTCAAAAGACCTAGGTAGATAGATGTGAATATCAAATGCATGTTAGAGCTGGCAAAAGGCTTTAAATGTGGTGACTAGGACATAAGCATGGGAGAGCAGTGCAAGGGAGAACAGCACAGGAAACAGTACTCTCTAAATGTGTCAGTCTCAGAGAGGTGACAGCTGTCAAGACAGATGACAGCCTGATGGATTGTCACCTGCACTGACAGACAAATGTGCTCTGCTTATTATGGAAGATTTTGTTTTAATGATGTGCTGCTTTTTTTCCTGTTTTCCAGAATCAGAGAGAGTTGTTCTAAATTCTGATCTCTGTTAGATGCTGTTAGTGGTTTCCACTGAAATTGAAAAGCCTTTTATGTCTCATCAAAAGCATGATTTGGCTCTAACTCCATTGGTCTCACTGGAGTTGGTCTTCTCTGAGTGGAGTTGGAAGGAATCTATAGGCACAAATGCACGCAAGACCAGGGGATGCTCACATAACCTGGGGATGGCACTCTTATGTGGCCTCAAGTTAGTGTAACATAGCAGTTTGGAGAATCCATTAATTTTTCATTTCTCTTTTCTCCTTTCTCCTCCATGGACTTGAGGAGAGGTTGAACTGTAATGCTAACCACTAATTCAGAAGTCATTATCTACACCTCTGCTTTATTAAACCATTCAGTTCTGCACAAGGATTAAAAAAATCTCCCTGCCAAAACATGCCTGTTCCACTCAGTATGTTGCCTGACAGGCAAGAGCGAGCAGCCTTGGAAATGCATTGTTCATTGTCACACAGGCCGGGCAGTGAGAAACCTCCTATCTCCAGCAATTTCTGGAGCAGATTATCAGGACATCGGTATTTTGTTGATGCTGTTATGTCTTTTTCCCTGCCAGATAAGTGACAGCAAGGGAGGGCCTGGCAATTGTTTAGTTCTGTCATAGCTAGGAAGGGAGTGGGGCCATACTTCATTCTTGTTTTATTATTATAAGCTCACTCAGTTTGTTCTTCCTGTATGTTTCTTTGTTTTGTGTGTGAATTTAACCCTCTTGAAGTATCAGCAAACATTTTTGCACACTTGCAGAGTCAGTTAACGGTGGGTAGCTTCTTAACTAGGTCTTGGCTCTGTCCTGGAAAGATGTTCTGTAGCACGAAGGATTCAAGGTTTATACCTGATCTGCCATTCCATATTTAGCCCCTGCCTCCTCTGCAAGCATCTCCAGATGCTATCTGCAGCTGTGATTCCACAATCATTGTACAAGATCAATACAATCCCAGTTCTTCTGGCAGGACAAATTTGATTTTTGCACTCTGTTACACATGGCTGCATTTCTGTTGGATTAGCCCGTGCATGTAGCTCAGACTTTAAGCCAGTTTACGCTTTTATGTCAGCTTACACACTGTCTGTGGGAGGACAAGCAATACCTGATCCAGCGTAAAGTTAGAGCAGGGCAGACAGATAATGTACACGTTGCTTGGCAATGTGATCCTTTGTCCAGACTGCCCTCCCAGAGTACAGAGTTTGAACAGAAGGGACATTGTGGAAGATACCTGGAAAGGAAGAGGGAGATTGGCTAAGTTGAGAAAAGAATGGCAGAAAGGACTAGAAACAGAAAAGCAAACAGGACCTAATCCTGTATTGTAGTGAGTTCCCTTTAAGCATAAACTGCCCTCGGCTCCCAGTGACTGCGGCAAAGGTGGCTTTTAGTGAGTATTTATATCACTTTTTTATTATTCTCACTCCACAGTTACGGACAGGATTAGGATGGAGGCAGGAAATGCTTAGTACCATGCTGGATCTGACCCATCGTGAAAGAGAACAATAAGGGCACAGCTAAGGGGTTGCGAAAGCGCCAGGGATAGGGGACAGGCAGGAAATCTACTCTATCATTTATCATTGCTGCTCCATGGCCCTTTACCAAACATCAGCAAAAGATCCCTTGCACCCTCCAAAGAGCAGGAAGCCATTTTACAGGAGGGGAAACAGAGGCAGGGAGAGAGGAAGGCTCCATTTTCCAAACGAGGCTATCTATTTTGGATGACTCTGTTTCCTCCTAAAACGCGCACCAGGTTTGTGTGAGATCCTGCATGTTGCCAGAAGAGAGCCAGAAACAGAACCCAGGAGACCAGATTGCCTCAACAGGGTATGCAGTGTCACATCCCAACGCAGCTGAAGGTACAATGCCTCCGTCAAAGGCAGGGAGGAATCTGCAGCTGGAGTGCCAGCTGAAATAGTTAATGGAAGAAAATATTCACCTAACCCTTAATTATTTAGAACCAGAGTTAATTTTGCAGTTCCTCTGGCAGGTTTCTCTGGTCATTAGGGCACTGGCAATGAGTCTGTCCCAGCAGTCCAGCTATCGATCAATCTCTCTGAAGGCTAATGTGTCACTGAGAGGTTGGAGATAGCTGTGTCTCAGGGCAGAAGCTGAGCAAGGCAGAATTTATCCATGCTCTTAAACTTTACTTTTCCTTCTTTCCTCCCTCTCAGAGAGGTGATAAAAATAAAGACACATAAACTCAAAAAGAAAGAATAATGGCTTCATCCTGCTGAGGGACTGTATTTTGAGATTTTGGCTAGCTTTCATCGTAAGTGCTGCTGACTTGAAGAAATTCTTTTGATCATCTAAACCTTGGCTGGATTAAATTGCTAAATCCCATTAGAGTCCTTGGGATTTATAACAGATGCTGAATGAAAGATTTATCTGTGGCCCACCAGGTCTGTATGGCCACTTAGAACTCTGCTGTCCCCAGAGGCATAGGGCAGCATTGGAGGAATTATCTTTAACCCCTCATCTATTGTGCAAAGGTCTGAGAAGGTGTAGGGATCACTTGATCCTACCCAGGGCACAAGGATAATTTCTGATGGAAGGAGGTCCTGAACAGGGACACTGTTTTCCTTGGAGAGGGGAGATATTTTTCTGTAAACTGAAGCCCTGAAGGGACCTCCTGGAGGATAGCAGTGTGTAGGAAAAAGGAATTAATTCTGGGCAACACTCTGCAAGATTTGTTTGCATTAGCTCTTTACTTTCTTGCTTTCTCCTCCTGTCAACGCTTTTAACATCACACAAAGGTTTGGGAATAGTGGGAATAGCTTATATGTTATTAATGCTTGTAACAAGTGGCCAGGCTAACCGAGCCATTACAAAGTCAGCTCCATTTCATGCCCTCTTTCCACTTCCTCTGGCTTGACTTTTCTGCTCTATTTGTCTGAAACGAACAGAGATTAAGTGAAATGACTTACAGCTTCTCCCTGTTTCATGCTCAAGACCTAGAGGGAGAGTAGAGTGTTACTGTGTCTGGCTCAAAATTTGTGGCTCTACTGCAACACAGCCTTTCCCTAGAAAGTGCTCGCATGCACAGAATCCTTCTTTCCTATGCAAAACCCAATTTGCATGGACAACCCCCCTCCTTTCTGCTCTTACTACCCCTATGCTCTGTACACTTTTCTTCCACAGGTTCAAATTTGCTGGATGTTGAATGTTCCCTGAGAATTCCAGCAGTGCACAAGACTACACAGGGAGTCCAGATGTGATAAGTGAACTATTACTTATTGTCGTGGTTTTGGGTTCAGCCCAGCCGGTAACAAAGCACCACGAAGCCGCTCACTCACCCCCTACCCCTGCGACTGGCCACGTTGGGGTGAGGAGAAAATACAAAGGCAGGCTCGTGGGTCGAGACAAGGACTGGGAGGGATCACTCCCCACTTATGGTCACGGGCAAAAGACAGGCTCAACTTGGGGAAGAAACAAAATCCATTTAATTTACTACAAATCAAATCAAAACTAAGGATATTAGGAAGGAAAACCAAACATCAGAACACCTCCCCCCACCCCTCCCGCCTTCCCGGCTCAGCTCCATTCCCGGTGCTTTCTACCTCCTCCCCCCGGCGGCGCAGGGGAACAGGGGATGGGGGTTGAGTCAGCTCGCCACACCTTGTCTCTGCCGCTCCTTTCCTCAGGGGGAAGATTCCTCACTCGTCCCCTGCTCCACCGTGGGGTCCCTCCCACGGGAGACAGTCCTTCACCAACTTCTCCAACGTGGTTCCTTTCCGCGGGCTGCAGTTCCTCACAAACTTCCCTGGCGCGGGTCCTTTCCACGGGCTGCTCTCCAGTCACACACTGCTCCAGCGCGGTTTTTACCATGGAGTTATGGCCATCTTCGGGAGCCTCCGCTCCACTATTCACCCCCATGGGCTGCAGGGGGACAGCCTGCCGTCTCACCACGGGCTGCAGGGCCATCAGCCTCCTCAGGCGCCCCTCCTCCCCCTCCTTCTTCACTGACTCCAGTATCGGCAGAGGTGTTCCTCTCACGTTTCCCAACCCCCACACTGCCGGTTCCCCTTCTTAAATCTGTTCTCCCAGAGGCGCTCTCACTGTCACTCCCTGTCTGGGCCAGAGGCGGGTCCAACTCTTTGGCGCCAGGGAAGCTTCTAGCAGCTTCTTACAGGAGCCACCTCTGCAGGCCCCGCCCCCACTACCAAAGAAAACCGTGCCACACAAACCCGTAACACTTATGTGCTTCCTCACTTAGACCCAGAGGTATCTTGGGAACTCAGCAGGATCCTTGCCCAGACTCCAGGGAATAAGCAAAGAGGCTGCAAGGAAAAAAGGACAGTGGCATTCAATTTGATGAGGATTTTTACTCTGGAACCTGGCTGTAGCTTGCACCGCAATTGTAAGGTAGACACATAACATCCATGACCCCAACTGAGATGAGATATTATAGCATTGCTGCTGTTGAGGCTTCTGCCTTGCCATGCTGCGTGAAGAAGTTGGGAGTTCTGCCTGGAGTCAGCCAGCAGTGGGAAGCCACCACGCACTGGGGTTGCATGAAGAACACCCATCAAGCCTGTCCCCTTGTGCTCTTTGCTAGTTGAGAAATTGTTCCGGCTCTAAGTTTTAATCCTTTCCGCACAGAAGCTTCCAATTGGTACAGCTCATTCTTCCTGCTTAGCTAAAAGTATTTTCAAACACTAGCCTGAAACTTAGTGGATGGTAATTACACTTTGATGTTAGTATTTAAACCACAAACACAGTTAGCACTCTAATACTGTCCCCAAAGGCTACTGCTCATTTAAGTTTCATCCTTATGAGACTTAATTATTGTCAGGGATGAATCCTAAAAGGCAAGAAATATTACAGCTTGAAGACTCAACATTACCTTGATTATTAGAGCTACAGGATTTGGGCACAGAGTATGGAAAGGACCTTGGCTATGGTAAGGTTTATACTGCTACTAAAACCTGTTGAGTTTTTAAATCCTAAAGCCTGATTTTAAATGCCTGCTGAGATGTCTTTGTACTTACAGAGATCTCAGCATTCAGTTAGTTTAGCCAAAGAATAACTTTGCAAAACTTAGATGCCATTGCCTGTTGTACAGATGGAGAAACAGCAGTGTTTTGAGGGCCTGACCCAAGGCAGCATCAGGACTCTGTAGTCTTAGCCTTCCCCTCTCTAGAATAAGTAGCTGAGGTGGTGAGATTAGCAAGTGTCTGATGTTTCAAGCCTGCTGCTTAACTATTCTTCAAACTATTTCTCCAACGTAACGTCTTTATGGACTTTTTATAAGAAAAAACCCTGAGATCACATATTTTCAAATCAGTTTGTGCAGCTGCAGTTAAGTTCCCAGGATGCAAAGAGCTAGCCAGCCATTTTAGAAGGTTTTTGGCATTCTGAAACACACTTTATTGTTTGCAATACAACAGCACACTCTGTTACAGAAACACCAGTAAAAAAGTTAGATTTTCTGCTGGTGTAACTCCAGAAGCATCAAGAGACTGGCCTGTGAAGGTAGTTTTGGCTAAGACTGACTTGATCCTCAGTCAAAAATGAGTCTGTTCAATTACTCTCTGGATGTCTCAGGTCTCTGAGATAACAGCTGCATGCTGAGTGAGAGAACAGTGAGCTGGAGCAGGGAGAAAGAATTCCTCATGTGTCCCTACATCGACAGGCATCCCCAATAGATACCACCCAGCAATAGGATGATAACTGTTATTGAGGAGACAGGCGTTGCTATTGATAAAAGCTCATTATCCCAGGGTCATCATAGGGGATGTATGAACTCAAACAAGTTCTGCCCTGAAAACCAGATAGTGTCAGAGGATTTTCTCAATCAACAGTCAAGATTTGTTGTCCTTAGCAGGCTTCAGATGAAGGCTTGAATCAGAGCCAAATCAGATGCAGGTTAGAGGCTGTTTTCTGTTGTGCTACATTAAAGGAGGAATCAGTGTGGTTAGACTAGTTCATGGCTAGAGTGTATCAGGATCAGGGCATGTGTACAGAGGTGACTCTCCTTTAATTCTCCTCCAGCTGCACTTTGCTGAGGATCTCCTGATTTTTGTTTTGAGTGCAAACAGAAATAGTCACACAGATAATTAGCCGAAATCATCAATTCTACCTGGCTTAGCAACAGCAGTTGTAAAATGGATTGTTTCCAGTCTTCTGAAGGGAAATCATGAATTCCCAGAGGCCTGATCAGAACTGAAGCCAGGTTTAAATTTCCTACCTTCTTAGAATTGGGTCTTGGATGATGTTGCACAGGACCCAAGCTTACTCCAAAATTTTGCAAGTCTTGGCAAGCCTCTGGCTCAGCCTGGGATGAATTTCAAACCTAAGGCTGTACCCCAAAGTATGTGAGCTTTCCTATTTTGAGATGTCATTATTTACACTTTGCGTGGTTCTAATAAAAATCCTAGCCAGAAACCTGAATTTTGTTTTTTCCTCCTGCCCCCCTCCCTCTTTCTCTCAGCTTCTATGCTTTGCTGGCTACTTAGTAGTGATATTGTATGTGGTGGGAAACCCAGACCTCATGGAAGGAAAGAAATATTTTGATGTGATCTTTAGCTTAATTACTAGTTTTTTTAACAGTCTCAAAGCCTTTAATGAAGGGTGGTGCAGACTCTACCACCTGTGTCCAAGGAAAGGCTAGTCTGCTGCCATCTGCTCCCTCAGCCTAAAACTAATGAGCGCATTAACTTCCAGAGAGAGATTCATAAACTTCCACTGCCTGAGGATGCTATAAGCTGTTGATGTTTAAAGAGTAGCCTCCAAAGATTGCTTAGCCAACTGTGCCCCGTTTTATTTAGAGAAACCCATCAGAAGGCTTCCATTATTCACAAAAAGGTGTGTGATTTTTCTGGGGGTGATAGCTGTGTTATAGTAGATTGAATCCATCATTTACATTGCTCAGGAAGGAGGACTAGTAAGCTCACTCCTACCACCCTGGCTGATGATTTAAAAAATAACAAATAACAACACAGTGGATGTGAAGTCTGTGTCCCCCTGCACAAATGCGTGATGTGTGTAGGATGCTGGAGCACCAGAGTGGCTATTTGTATGTTCATGTAAATGATGACCCAAGGAGCAGTGAAACCAGGAGAGTGTAAAGGACTCGTACAAGGAAGCAAGTATCAGGAGCAGCAACAGAATTCACAGGTCCTATTCTCCTTCCACTTTAACCAGCGTGAATGACTTTTTTCCATAGTGCAACAGCACTGCATTAATTTTCTTCATATCCTTCTAGTCAAATTAGATTTGTCCTCCCTTTGAGTGTCTAATTAGTCTCTATTTAGCATGCAAGTGCAATGTTTTAAATGAGAAGCCTTGATTTGTGGAAAGAGGCATTGACGTTCAGTCTATATTTAAATTCATGGGCAAACAGCCTGTGGACTGAGATACAAGCTGACAGAGTCATTGAAGTCCCCATGGAAGCTGACACTGAGAGCCTGAATCACTGGTGTGTTTACCCCCATAAATTGATGGTATAAATGCAGATTAATACAGAGGTGACTCAGATACTTTGACTTTAACCCATGTTGTTTGGCTGGTGTAGAGGTGGAGAGCACGCTAATGTGCCTGCTTTAAATGCTGTAGCTTGTTTTGCCTTGTATCTCAGTTTAATGCTGACCTGAGCCATTTCATGTACATTTTTCTCATTTTTAATCACCAAGCCTCAAAATTTTCCAAGTAGCTCTTTGGGGCTTTAGCCATGTGACTCCCATTAAAGACAACAGCAGTCATGTACTACATTCTCATGTGCAAATTTATCCCGAAGCATCTTGGGATGCAGCTATCAGGAACCATTCTGGTTTTTGGCACTTGCCAATCAGGGAAAGGTGGTGAATTTCCCTGTTGTGTTGTCTGGTGAGATGTTATGCTGTGTTGTTGAGCACCTGCTTCTTCACAAAAGGAGAAGGTTGAAACTGCTCCCTGAGGCCCTGTAGACACTGCTAAAAAGATAAGCAGGGAGTTGGGGTCAGATGGGTAATTGCTAAAATGAGCTATGTGCTAAGTGCTCACACTTTTTAGCATTGGAGCTTTGTGCACAGTGAGTTTAATGAAATTAAAAAAACGAGAAAAAGCAAGGGGTTTTTGTTGCCATTGTTGGAGCTGACATTCTCCTCGAGGGTGTGATGTTAAGCACTAATGCAAAGAACTGCACAGCAGAGGTCATTTGCTCTACACAATCTTTATTGTGTGTAACACACAACTTTCAGAGCGTGGTCTACTGACCCCCTAGTTGTTAGCCAGCTGCGTGTAAACAGATGTCTGGGTAGCATTTTGGTAATATTTGAGATGCTAGTGACCCAGTGGTGGCTGGTACAGGAGTTTGGACAATGACACAGCATATAAAAATTAAAATGATACAGCGCAGTTTAAAATCTTATTTTATAAGAGACTGTTATGGGTTTGTGTGGCGCGGTTTCTTTGGTAGTAGGGGAGGGGGCTGCAGAGGTGGCTCCTGTAAGAAGCTGCTAGAAGCT
>VYZV01006550.1:252465-277750 GCA_013401275.1 Pandion haliaetus | reverse complement strand
GGGAGCTTCTAGCAGCTTCTTACAGGAGCCACCTCTGCAGCCCCCTCCCCTACTACCAAAGAAAACCGTGCCACACAAACCCATAACACCCATGTTGGAGAAGTTCGTGAAGGATTGTCTCCTGTGGGAGGGACCCCATGGTGGAGCAGGGGAGGAGTGAGGAATGTTCCCCATGGTGGAGCAGGGGAGGAGTGAGGAATGTTCCCCATGAGGAAAGGAGCGGCAGAGACAATGTGTGGCGAGCTGACCTCAACTCCCATTCCCTGTTCCCCTGCGCCGCCGGGGGGAGGAGGTAGAAAGCACCGGGAATGGAGCTAAGCTGGGAAGGCGGGAGGGGTGGGGGGACAAGGTGTTCTGATGTTTGGTTTTCCCTTCCCAATACCCTTGTGTTTTGTTTTTGATTTGATTTGTAGTAAATTAAATGGATTTTGTTTCTTCCCCAAGTTGAGCCTGTCTTTTGCCTGTGACCATAAGTGGGGAGTGATCCCTCCCAGTCCTTGTCTCGACCCACGAGCCTGCCTTTGTATTTTCTCCTCATCCCAACGTGCCGTGCCCAGGGGTGGGGGCGGGGAGTGAGCGAGAGGCTGCGTGGTGGTTTGTTACTGGCTGGGCTGAAACCGAAACCACGACAGAGACATGGCACCATTTCTGAGCTGCAGAGGTTAGTTTTTTTCCCTTGGATGAATGTGCCTAGTGCTTTAAAGAAAATATTGAGCATTTTCCAAGACCCACTTCTTCTGTCCATGGGTGAGAGGTGCCCTGGGAATACTGATGATCAGACCAACTCAATGAAGGGTCCAATTCTGTCATAGCACCTGACTGTATTTAAGCAGTTGGATTTGTTGTGACATAAAATCCTGTTGATAACTCTGAGAGACACTTGCCAAGAGATAATAAAGAATAAAAGTGGAAGAGTGTTCATCTGCAATTACCTTAGCTGCTTTTAGTAACAAAAGAATGAATAATTCTGCATGCAAGTGAAGCTACACAGAGATTAATTTGGCCTACAGCTTTACTTTTTGTGAGTTCTTTGTACAGTTTTCTTTTCAAAGTCTATTTTTCTGCTCACTATTTGCAAAGAGAGATTGACCATGACACACAATGAGCACATGGTAGTTTTAGGAGTAGTCTGACATGGCCTGTTTATTCTTTGATTTCAAAAGCACACCAGATAGAACTATCTGTCTAGTCCTCCTTCTGTAATTCCCTCCTTTTCTTGCTTTTTTTCCTCTTCTTGAAAATTCTAATGGTAAAATTGCACGGCATCTGAGATCTTCTTGGCAAAATTGTAGCACAGGAGTAAGCTTTCTGCACCAAGACATGATAAAGAAAACCTCAGAGGAAAGGATATAGGAAGTTAAGATGGAAGTGCTGATACGACCTTAACTCTAGTGTCATCCACAGCAATGCTTTAATTTATTCAATCAATTTCAGGGCCCTTAGGCTGGGAAAGGATAACGCTAGGATATTAAATCTGTCCCTCTCTCCAATCTGTCACCGGTGTGTCAGAACACATTGATTCTTCTAGTCCTGCTTTTATTAACTGTCTCCTCAATGTGGCCTCTCAGTCTATCACACACTAACCTGCAATTGCTCGCAGAGTGCAAGACCCCTGGAAAACCTCTGGATTCTCTGCTTACCCCATTTTTTAGCACTGTCAGTGCAGATGTGATGACCTGCTATTACTGTATGTCATTCATCCCCACATACCTGGGAATTGCCATGGAAGACTAGACTGGAAGTCTATTTTGTCTTCTAATCTCTCACAGACTAGTGATAGGTGCATCAGAAAAGATGTACTGTACCTAACTGACTGTGTCATAAATCCCATGGCATGAGGAAGGGTAGTCTGAGGGATGTTCCTCCTAGATGCCCATTGATGGTGTGTGGCCTGCAGGGTGGGAGCTGATCATCCTTGTCTGCAGCTTAGTTAGTTCAGTTGCACATGCGATTCCTGCAGATGGCATTTCCAGCTTGCAGCTGTATTGGGCCCTGGGGCAATCTGTGCCAGCCAAGTGGCTGCCTAGGGCAGTAAAAAGTTTAATAGTTGTTCACTGTGCAAATAGCTCAGAGCTGAAGGGCAGGCATTTCCCAGTTTGACTAAAGTGTCAAAGCACCTAAGGCTGGCCTGACTGTCCCTAAATTAACCCCGTGCTTAAAAGTATTATAAAAACAGCTAAACTCATCCCTCCTATAGGTTGCTTAGTATGGATTCAAGTCCTTTTTAAAGGCTAAGTCTACTTGTAAGCATCCTGTGGATTAGTTTCCAAATGTACTAGTGGTTGGTGTCACTAGTTTTTTGGATGTCCGCCTTAGTGGCTAAAGCTGGCATACATTTATGCCTCTGCACAGCCTTGCCTCATTGATTACTGACCCCCAATAGCACAATGAAGCACATAGGCATGAACATTAAAGCTGGAAGCAACATTCTGATCACCCACTCTGGCCTTCTGCCTAACACAAGCTAAAGACTCTAACCCAGGCTGCCTGTCTCCTCAGTTTGGACTGACTCATATTAATTTTGGTTTTAGAAACTGCCAGAGCTGGAAAATCTACGAGGTGTCTTTCGTACAAATTGAAATGAATCAGATTGATCAGAGAAGTAAATCACTCAGGGAGCTCAGCAGAGTAAGGGAGCTACATGTGCAGCACACCCCATATCACAACATGAGTGAGAGACTGAGGAAGCCCTACCTAACAACCATTGTCATAATGGCTTCATCTAGCCCTGTTACTCCTGCAAAATTTATAGAAAGGTTGTTTAAGGTTCCCATGATCACCTTCCCAGCTGCAGCATCCAAATCCACTTGCACCTTTGAAAATGTCATCCTTTTGGCTAATTCCTGATTACATTATCCAGAGCCCCAGAGTGCTTTAGAGATGGTCCCAGTATTTTAAACACTGCAAAGCTGGGCACTGGCAGTGGGCTTCTTTGAAAATCTATGAATTTTTACCATTACTGAAAACCCTCTGTTGTAAAGAGAGGTACTTTCCCCTCTGTAGTCTGAGTAATTGAGACACCTCTCTTTCTTGATTTATTTGCCCATAAAATTCCAGGTGGTTTTGGCACTGTTTCTTTCCCCTGTAGTGTCAGCAAATACTTAGCAGCAAATGCTCACCTTAATTTCATTAATTATCTGCTAGGGCTGGAAGCCTCTGAAATAATGTCTGATTTTAATAGAGATCTCATAAACAAAATAAGCTCCCAGTGCCTCCACTTCTTTCACAGGACTTTTTCTCCTTTTACTTTGAATCCGGTTTTAATTCCCTCTCCTTCACCTTCCAAGGACTTTCAGGTTTCTTTGTTCTCATCTGATATGGAGAAGAATAGGTAATTGTGTTTCATTACCATGTGCAATACGGTCTGATCCAGGGTAAGTTTCTCACTCCCACAATTAAACAATTAAATAAAGTCCCTAATTCATCCAAGTGATTTTTCTTTTTAGTGCCTGCATGCATTATTATTCACTGTCTCTGTGAAGATCAGGTTGGAAAGAAAGAAGCTGTCTTGCTTTACTGTACACATCCTAGCATGAATAATATACAGAGCGAGGAAAGGAAGTGGAGAAGAAACAGCTGATTAAAGTCTTCCTAAAGTGATCCTATTCAAGATGCAGACTCTTATTAGCTGAAGTTCTGGCCAGGGACCCTAAAGCAGCTGAGAAATCAAGATTTTCTTTTCTAGAGAAGTCCCTGCTCCCTGGGATTCTTATGAAGTTCAATCTCACTTTGATAATCTGTGATAGTCCTGATGTGTTCTGCTGCCCCTTACTTCCCTCCTGCTGCTGCAGCAGCACTGGGACTGAGAGGAAATTAGCAAAATAAAAAGATTCCCAGTTGCTTAATTAAAAATTAAATATTCATGGTGACGGAGGATGCTGCTGAGTGTCCCGGTCCGCACTAGCTTACTGATAGAAACACCCATGTAATCACTTTGAAAGCAGAATTGCCTAGGAAAAATGCCAGAACAGCCAAATAGGTGAAGGCCAGCTTAGGGCAGTCTCCACCGATTGACAGTGCCTTGAGGGAAACCATCACATTTCTCTCATTACTTTGTAATTGGCAGGGGAGAACTCCAGGTGACTAAAAAGGCCATTTCACTTCTGATAGAATTTGACCATCACCTTTTGCTTCTTCTCAGCCCTCCCCTCTGCAATCGTTCAGCCAGGGCCTACAGTGATGGGCTTTGGGAATAGTCTTGATCTGTGAAAACAATAACATCCATGTCCCAGGGTCTGTCCAGGCCTAAAGTTGGCCAACTCACTTTCCAAGTATTGTACCACGTGCTTTGAGGGACCCAAAGATCTCCACATTCCTCGCAGAGTAAGGAGCACCATCTGATCCACGGTTTTACACTGGCATCACTGCCTCTTAATTTAGAGATTGTGTTCTCTGGGTATGCTGGTTGCAGCCTCTTGCAGCCAAGAAGCAAGACTTTAGTCTGATTGTCCTTTTGGTTGCAGGCAGGCTATCCTGAACAATGATCACATCAGCCTCAAAAAGCTAAGCAGGGTAACTTGTCAGATGGAAGCTGTCCATGGCATCTGAGGGAAATAATGTATTTATTTTAATAGATCAAAGGCTGATCGATAGCTCCAGGCACGGAGGCCACTCAGTAGTGCTTCTCCATCCAAGCCAGCTTGAAATTAAAGCCCAGCATGACATTTGGTTATGGAGAATGCACATGTGCAGGATAGACACCCTCTCTATCATGACCAGCTGTTAAAAAGTTGTAGTATTGTTTTTCATCAGTTGCAGAGATTTGTCCAACTGCAGTGTATGTAATTACATCCTGCCTGTCTGTGCTTTCCCATTCTTTCCATTGCATTCCTGGCTCTTACAGTGGGGGACTTGGCACAGCTCCTCTCTTCTCAGTGGCAAAACCTTGTCTCGCTTCAGTGGAGCAGGGACAGACTTACACAGTCCAGACATCATTGCGTGTCACATCATTATGCGCAGTCTAAGTACCAGTTGTGTTCCTCCCCAGACGTGACTGTACTGCAGGGAGCAGAGCATTTCTGTTAGCACACACAGAGCAATGCTCGCTGAAGTCAGGGGAAACCTCCACTCACTACAGCATTGCCTTTCAGGCAGCCTGGTACTGCCTTGCTCCAGCAGCATTGCTGACAACCCCTCTGTGACTCCATCACTCTGGGCGAATTCAAGACCTGCAGCATCTTAAAGTGGCAACAATGTTCATTTTTCAAAACTTGACTTGCAGTTTTTTAGACAACAGGAATGGGTTACTCTTATTCTGTTTGTGCCTCTCCACTTGTCCATCCTTGTCCCTGTTGAGAAACATCCAGCCCCTGAGCCCTGAGGAAAACCCTGTCCTGCTGTATCCAACTAACAGGCACAGAGGTGAGCTGGGTTTTCTGCTGGTTTATTTCCCAGAGTGAGGAATAGTGCTCTGTATTTACAGGCATCTTTTAGGTAGGGATAGGAGGCTATTCAGGGCACTGCTGGGTTTCCAGATAGGGAAGCTGGTGGCTATCATAGCAAATCAATCTCTTGCACATAAAATATCACTATAAACGGGGAACACATTTCTCATCTAGTCACTCTTTCTTCTGGGACAAACAAGCAGATCAGAAGTTCCAGGAAAATGAAATACATCTTGCAGAGGATAGATCGATGTGCTCATTTATGGGGAAAAGCAGAGTGCAGACTGTGTGCAGGTGTAAAGGGGTGACATTTGCTATCAAGTGCTTTCCAAATCCTATTAAAAATGTTGCACTGAAGAGTTTGTGGTGGAGAAGGCTCTGTGAGAACACGGATGAGGGAGCCAAAGAAGGGGAGGAATGTAGGTTTCATTGAGCAAGTTTTCTTACTATAGAATCATTTAGGTTGGAAAAGACCTTTAAGATCATCAAGTCCAATCATCAACCATGTCCTGAAGTGCCCTGTCTACATGCTTTCTGAATACCTCCAGGGATGGTGACTCCACCACTTCCCTGGGCAGCCTGTTCCAATGTCTGACAACCCTTTCAGTCAAGAAATTTTCACTAAAATCCAATCCAAACCTCCCCTGCTGCAACTTGAGGCCATTTCCTCTTGTCCCGTCACCAGCCACCTGACAGAAGAGACCAACACCCACCTCACTACAACCTCCTTTCAGGCAGCTGTAGAGGGCGATAAGGTCTCCCCTCAGCCTCCTTTTCTCCAGGCTAAACAACCCCAGTTCCCTCAGCCGCTTCTCATAAGACTCGTGCTCCAGGCCCCTCACCAGGCTCCAGCCTTCTCTCCAGCACCTCAATGACTTTCCTGTAGCGAGGGGCCCAAAACTGAACACAGGACTCAAGGTGCAGCCTCACCAGTGCCGAGGACAAGGGGACGATCACTTCCCTGCTCCTGCTGGCCACACTGTTTCCGATACAGGCCAGGATACCATTGGCCTTCTTGGCTGCCTGGGCACACTGCTGGCTCATAGCTGACTGTCAACCAGCACCCCCAGGTCCTTTTCTGCTGGGCAGCTTTCCAGCCACTCTTCCCCAAGCCTGTAGCGTTGCATGGGGTTGTTGTGACTGAAGTGCAGGACCCGGCACTTGGCCTTGTTGAACCTCATACAATTGGCCTCGGCCCAATGATCCAGCCTGTCCAGATCCCTCTGTAGAGCCTTTATTATCACTCCTGAGAGCAGTGTGTGATATGTATGAAGAAGTGGTAGATTGGTGTGTTAGTGAATTTTAAGTGGGAAAAAATCACTTTTGTAGGAAATGCTTTAAGACAGGATTTCAATCACTGTGAGCATGGAGAGCACAGTCATTTGCAGAGTGCTTGTAAATAGTTAAATACACAGAGGAAGGACAGTTGATCAGTCAGGACAGTAATCCCAGAACTGGGAGAACTCACTTTAAGACTGCCATGGGAAAATAATTTAGAAGGAATAATTAGGTGATGTCTCTCATCTTCACTCCTAAATTTATTTGTTGGTTTGTCTCTTTTTTTCTCCTTTTCCCATACATGTAATAGGGGATATTAGCAGAGAGCCTTTGGGGACTAAATACATCAGCCATTAACACAGTACACAAACATCCTGGCTGGAAGGACTTAACAGCATTGGGTGGACAAATAGGTAAGTAGGTAGTGGTAGATAGATATGTAGATAGAGATGGACAGAGACAAGCAGACAGGCAAACAAATCGCTATGTGCTGTATGGTTTGCCCCTATAGCTTATCTAAGACTCACTGTTGCAAGTCATTTTATGAATTTGTGCTCTCATCAGGAAAAGAGCAGGTGGTTTGGGGCCCAGTCATGGGCACAGTGACATTTAAAGGCTTCAGTGTAACCAGGTATTTGCCTGTTTGTGTTTGTGGAAATTCCTTCCCAACTTGATGACACTATCAAGAATGGAGAACTGCAGCAATTGTTGCAATCAACTGATAGCAACAAAGGTTTCTGAAGTATGTTACATGGGGGAATAGCACACCTCAGGAGAAAAAATAAGGGCTAACATCTGTTTCTAGGCCTTGAAGCAAGATCAAAGTATATGGGATGGAAGAGAAGGGTATAGTTCCCACAAATAACTTTGCAGGTGCTGACTAGCTTACATCCACAGACTAGAACATGTTCCTAATTGTCTCTCATCTGAACAGTTGTAGCCCCAAGTTGAATTGCCTAGTTAGGTCATCTCTGTGTGTTCTAATCATGTGTGACATTAAATACTTATTCAATGAAACTCTTTTCTCCAGCACTAATTATTAAGCCTGAAAAGTTGATATTGAGCGAGGCCATTGAGCCAAGACGATTCAATAACTAGCAGGGAGGAGAGATTATTTCAATAAAATAAGTTCACTTGAGCCAGATGGAGTTCCCAGGATGCACTGGGACAATATGACACATGAAATTGTCCTCTGGCTTGTGTTGACAACTCTAACTGTGCTATTAAAAAGCCATCAACGAACTGGGGTGAGGAGTTGCAAGAAAGGACACAATGAGGGGGAAATTGAGGGCATTTTAGAGAAAATGTAGGTAAGTGGTGAATATAAAAAGCAGCAAGGCATGGCTGGGAGACTCTGAATTCCTCTGTGGTCCTCGGTGACAGAGATGAAAGAAAACTGCTGTATTTCTACAGGATTAACAGGCAGCCGTTATGTGACCTGCCCTGCACAGTGGGACAGGCTTGTCCACCCAGTGAATTTCTAGATAAAAGACCTCTGCATCCCACCTCCCAGTTTAAGAAGGAAATGCTTTGTGTTTGTGCTGGGAAAAACCTCCAAGTAAATCAGTCCTCCCTTTAGATGTGGAGACTGTTCCTCAAAGCTGTAGCTGGAAGACCAGTGCCAATATCTACCATGTGAGACCTACACACCAGTCCTGCTAGGTCTGTAGAGAGACACCTGGAGATGTTAATGCACTAAAAGACATGTTCATAAAAACAGAAAGCACATTTTGAAACCAAGCTCCTCCTGCTACCTTCTCCTCCTCCATTTTCTCTTTTTTAGATTTGCTCCCTTCCCTTTCATTTTCTTCATCTCTTTCTTGTTCCATATGCTTTGCCTTGTCCTGTTTTTCACCCTCTCCCTTACTAACCTGACCCTGAGAGGTCCAGTTTGTAACCAGGACTGCTCGGAGCCAACACCTCTGTGTCCTTACTTTTTTCTCCATACTTCATGGAACCTGTGCCTTGTGTTCTCTGTCCTGGGGTGCTGCTAACAGCCTCTTTAGGGAAGGAAATGCCATCCTATAACAAGTCGGGTGGTATATGACATCCAATTATCCAAACAGAATATCATGTAATTTCACCCATGGGCAGCGCTGAAAGGAATGAATTTCCTCTGAGTGTGATGTATGAAGCCGCCTCTGCTATCTCTGTTTGCTGAGCCTCTTGCTTCATTCCTAGCTCCCCAGCAAATCTCTAAAGCTCAGAAGACACTGGAGCACAGCACGTTTCACAGCTGAGGAACCAAGATAAACCAGAGACATAGCAGTTTGTTGTTTAAATCCCAGAGCAAACAGAGGCAAATTAATGGGTCTATCTATATCCCTCCCTTTCATTCTTCTGTTTGTCTTTTCCTTTCTTGTTTTCTCTCCTCTTTCCCTTTTGCTTTGTTCTCTTCCTTCTTTGTTTCTTGTTATGATAAACATGATTCATGCCACAGTGGCATTCGGCCTTAGGGGCTTTGCTTTACATCAGGGGAATGGCTAGGACAAGACAGGACAGTTCAGTGGATTTAGCAACTTGTATTTAACCTGCTTTTCCCAGGGATGAGGTGCTGGTCAGGAAGGAGAATGGAGCTGTGCTGAGATGGGTTAGTTAAATCCTGAAGGGAAGGTCCAGCAAAGGTGCTGGGTTAATTCCAATCTTATATCTCACAGAGTTTTGATAATACTCTTAAAAAATTTAATACCTACTTTCCAGTGAGGGGGTCTATAGCATTCCTGACTGACTGGTTTGGGACAAAAGTTCAAAGGTATGGAGGCATCCAGAGAAAGAGAAACTCACCTAGCAAAATGTTTAAAGCACCTAAGCAGTTTGGGTGTCTGACTGTGAACAGGAAGGGGTCACTCAGCTCTTTGGATGCTTATTGGGATCTTGCTTGCATCATTAGGTGCCAACAGCTCACAGTAACTCTGGCCTTGTGTTTTAGCTCTGGCCAGTGGATGCAGGAGCCTGTTGTGCTGCCTCTGAGTGCTTGCACCATGTGTCTGCCTGCACTAAGCACCACATTGCTGCTCCTGAGTTAGAAACACGGAGCAAACCATATTCTCAAATGTACAGTGCCTCAGGCAGCTCTGGGAGGTGTGAATGGAGACCTGGATGTTATTAACATGCTACCTTGAGCACTTAAAACTTCCCTCTTAGCAGACAATTGTCCAGATGTGAGCAGCAGATTATGCCAAGATTAATGAATTACAGGTGTGAGAAAAGAGAAGGAGGAAAGGAGAGGAGAGTTGCTGTGAAGGAACATGTTGGGTGTTTGTCCGATCCCTGGACCCAGCTCTGCTCCCTGACCAGCTGGGTGCTGCCCCAGGGGCTGATGTGTCATTCCTCAGGCCAAAATTGGGCCCAGCTATGACACAGCTTCTGTGCTTCCTGATGAAATGCCTTATTGCAGAATGGAATTAATGGGACTAAGGTTTGATTTTAGTCTTTTTTATGCCCTGTGCTCTAGGATAAGCTTTAGGACTTCTTTGTGGGCTGTCACTACTTTTGTGAGCTGAAGGTGGTGTCATTCATGCAGTTACGAAGTTAGAGCCACTCAGATCCAAGCAGAGGAGTTGCTTTGAACGTGTACTGGTCAAACTGAGATTAGCTGTGGGATTACCAGAATGTGATAGAGTGATGGTTTGTCTAATCCAGGACTGCACCACTGGGAAAGGATGATGATACGTACTTCAGAGGGAAACATAGAACATGTACACTGCACAGCATCCATCATATAAAGGCATGCAAGTGGAACACTGAGGTCTGTTTGTAGGACACTCAGTGTGAAATTGCTTTGGCTAGCACATCATGCCTGTGTCTCTTCTCAGGCATTCCCTTGATTGGCACTGGCTCTGTGCACACCACTAACTGGCTGATAAAGAGGCTGGGATACCTCTCTGCCCTGCATCAGGTAATTGGTAGAATCTTCCCTTCTGAAGGTCTGGAAGGGGGTGAGAGGAGAGTTTCCTCTTTGCAGCACTGGCAGGAGCCTGAGGAAAGGCTGTGCAGGAGTGAAAGGATCACCCAGCACTGTCCTGCACAGTGAGGAAACAGGAAAGCAAAAGTTATGTTAATCCTTCTGGGCTGGACTGTGATGCAGCCTTTAATTGTAGGATCACACACAATCTCCTGCATCATGCAACACATCAAACGGCATGGTCTGCAAACTCTAGCTGTATTCTCCCAAGCTGCTGCCTTCATGTTTATTTAAAAGAGCTCACTGTGAAGCTTGTTTAAAAGTACATCCAATGGAAAATGACACCAAATGGTGCTGAGAGCAATTGTGCAGTTCCCAAAGGCCTGAATGTAAGGGAAACCCTTTCCTATGGGAACAGCACAGGGAGGATTCAGGAGAGCCAGTCCTGCCAGCCCTTTTTATGTTTCTCTTCTCCTACCCTCCTCTGTCTTTCTCCTTGCTGTTTAAGGTAAATACCAACTGGTTGCTCGAGGCATCTTTGGTCCTCTGAAGTGGTGGTGCCTATTTGATCTGCCATTTGAAAGGATGTTGTAGCGGTTTGGCATGTGTACGTCTTTTCTGCTTCCTTGCTGTGTCTTTGTCAGGGGTATAATTTAGGACTAATTAGTTCTCAGCTCTCAGGCCTCACAAAGGAGCATCAGCACCTGGTGGGCTCTATTTGCTAAAGCCTTTATGAAACGGGAACACGTCGCTCTTTCATCTTATTGTACAGATAATTAGAATAACTTAGCCAAAGTCCCCTGGGATGCAGTTCGTGCTTAAAACACTTCCCTTCAGTGACTGGCTACTTTGGCAGCCAGAGTACTGAAGAGCTGGAGGGGCCGAGACCTCTTGCCTGTAGACACTGCCAGCCTTTCGTCTGCATCCCCTTGGGCTCCAATCCTTTCTAAGAAGCTGTATTTCAGAATTGTGCCTCTCCTAGAGAGCAGCTGAAAAGAAGGGTGACATACAGGCTTGGAAGAGGCGGGATGGATGACAGATTGTGCATGTGAATACAGTAGATCCTCTAATGATTCTTCTAGCTTCGTGATCTGGTACACAGTGCATGCCCTGTTCTGGGGGGCATGGGAGCCTGTTGCCTTTCTGTCGGACCCTTCAACTCTATGTGGTTCTGGGTCACCCCATCAGCCCTGTACAATGGAAAAGCACACACATATATGCTCAGCGGCGCTATCTTTGGCTCTGGAGTGCCTTAGCATCTTTGAGGCCAGTGGAGTTCAACAATAAAGGTAACTTCAATCAAGTAGTTCTGCATGTTGCAAGGTTGAATCCCATTTATGTCCGCAAAGATCAAGATCTCTGAGACCTCTTCTTTTTTCTGGTGTGCCATCTTGTCACAGACCTGAAATGTTTCACATCTCTGGGATTTCAGCCTTTCACAGTCCTTCCACTGTCAGTAAAGTAATCCCCTCACGCATATTCAATTGCTGCCTTGGGTGATAATTTCCCTGCTTTTAATGTATGTGCACATTGAGCTTGAGTTACAGTTGCTGTGGGAACCATAACTTTGAGTTTTATGATTCAAAAAGAAGAAAAAGAGTATATTTACATACTACCTTTATTTTGCTTGTGAATCAACATGTTAATATTGATGCAATGGAAGAAAAAAGGGAAACAAATTTCTAAACAGCAAGCATAACATCAAATACTGATCTGTTTATTTTCCTTTCTGCAAAGTTCCCCTAATAGGCAGAACCCCCACAATAAAAAGGAAAAAATTATGAACTGGGAGCAAGCAGACAAAGAGAAAGAAAGAAAGCAGTAGACAACCGAGAGGTTAAATTAAGTTGTTGAGCGATAAAATGTTTGCATTTACCAGTCATAGATCGCAACATGCTAGGAACCTTTGTATAAACCAGCCAATTACTTGAGACACTGAGATCATCAGAGTCCAGAACTTATTGTGGGCAATTTGAATCATGCTGCTGTTGTTGTTCAGGGGAGTATGTAGGGAAACAAAACAGACACTGAAAAGCACATGGAGGAGACCTAAAATCTGTTTATGGTGTCTGTCCCACTGCCCTGGGAGAGCTCACAGGTTTGTGAATTTAAAGCAGAAAGGTTTGTTCCGCACAGACTCAGAGGAACTGGAAAATGTTTGTAGGAGGCTGGAGCAGAAGACTGCATTACGCTCTCTTTTTCCGTTTCTCAGAATGAGGAATCTGGTTTTGATCTCGTACTGGTGTTAAGTCAGATGGCACTTTCTTCCAGTTAATGGTGTTAGATGGCGTAAGTCAGGAGTAATGGGGGAGAACCAGGCTGTGTAGTGTACTTCACAGGTGTTTCACTTCCCAGCAGTGGCCAATACTGTGTCCTAGTCACAAGTTAATATGATGTCGGTTGCTAAAGTACATTCTGTGTATACCAGTACCTTTCTAACATGGCTACTTCTGATGAAGCCACAAAGTTATCTTTTTTCAATTTCTCTCTAATTTAAAAAAATACAAACCTTTCCCTCTCGCAGCCCACAGCCACTCCTTCACTGGTCACATTGCCTACTGTGATTTAATTTGTTATTGATTTTTACTGAGGTGGTGTCTGTAACAGAAGTGAAGCAGCCCAAATCACAAGTCACTTTCGAAAACTGCGACCAGCCTCTTACCAGCCTGCAAAGAGGATGATTAAAAATGGCTGGAAAGGCAAAATCAATCGGGGCCCTTCTGAAAGTTATTTGGGTGCACAAAATCAAAAAGCAAACATTAGCAATATTAAAATCAGATTATTTCAAAGGCTTCAGCTGGTCTGTGTGACAGAAATAGCTTTGTTTCCTAAACACAGAGTGGGGATTTATTTCCACAGCAGACAGTGATGGCTGAGGAGGAGTCACTCTAGTGTGTCAGATAAATAACGTCTGTTTCTAACATTATTTTGCACTCGAAAGCTCACAAAAGTCATAGCGGCCTTCAGGACAATAAATCTAGAGAGCGGGTTATGGATTTAACATTTTAGCTCCTGGATAGCCAGTGTGAGAGAGATATTAAATGGGCACTCTGGTGGATCAATGGATTTTCAAGGCACATGTGTCCCTGCTTGGTTAGGCTCTGACCCTGCTGTGGTGAAGGCACTCAGAAGGCTCCCACAGAGCTCACTTGCAGCCCCATGCACTCACCCTAGGACCAGCTCCAACTCCTGTCGGGGTCAAGCATAGTTTCAGTGATGTATTCACAGGGCCGCTATTTTCCTAGGAGCACAACACATGGATATTTGTAGATGTAACCTCAGAGAAACCCTGGGAAGCAGTGAAGTGTTAGTATACCCGTGAGAATCAGACACATGCAGGCATTAAGTGACTTACCTGGTGCAGCCTAGTGTCTCAGTTGTCACTTACTTACTGTCAAGGTCCTCAGTGGGTATAAACTGGTCTAAATCCATCAGATTCACTGGCACTACACTGACCACACTGTTCTACACAATGAGACCTGGTAATTGTGGTCTCTTATGGAGTTGAGGTGGTTGCTGACTATGAGGAATATCTCTCATCAAGCTCAGCTGGATGATGTATTGTGGTATCTTGATAAAGCAGGTGACCGCAGGGAGATGAGTCCAGCGAGATCTCTGCATCTCCTCTTGTAAGGCATGAGCGAGGTTTGACCAGTCCACTTCTGTTCTTGCTTGTCAAATGTGCTAGTTCTGCATTTCCATTACATCATCATACACAGCAAATATTTGATTTCAGTGAAACGTGAAACGAAAGGAAACTACTTCTCCTTCCTGGCTCAGGGTGGGCTGGATGTGAGTTGGAGTAAAGGAGATGGGGAGAACGCTGAGGAAGCAGCTCTCACAGTTTGTGGATGAAGTGGCATGAATATGTATGAGACTGTAATTGGCTTCCACACGTAACCAAGGTGCCTGAAGGCCCAGGCATCCTGGCTAATTGTTGTAGACAATTAATAACTTAGATTCTACTAATTCCATATCGTGCTGTGCAACTCATTACAGGAGCATAGAGTGAGATTCTCTGCAAAAGCTGCTTAGAGACAGGGAGTGTTTGGGGATCCAGGGTCAGGGGCAGAGAAGGTCACAATTGGGCTGGCACCATTCTGGGCTTAGACAGCAACGAGAGTCATTGTTATCACAGCCACAGCAGGAGATGGTGACACTCGGTCTGTGTGTCAGCCTTTGGCTGAGTTCTGGAGTCACAGTGAGGAAGAGCTCTCACCCTCTCGCACCTCCCTGGAAACAGGAGATGGGTAATGAGTCTGTGGGTTTAGTAAAGCACAGAGCAGATCAAACCACATCCTTGTCCTGTGACCCGGCTTACACATAGACCTTTCTTGTGATGATCTGAATCCCATAAGTCAAAAACATAATTAGACTCCATTGTGTCCCACCCACAGGGATCTCCTGCTAACTGGATGACTAGTAGTGGTACACGACTTCCTGAAGCCCACTTGAGGCTTTCGTGATAACCTGCCACTAAAACCAAGTCTTCTTGAGAGGAAACACTAGTAATTGTATGAAGGGGATGTGCAAGCTATGCAGTTTGCTCTCTGTTGCAGGGCCTGGAATAGATGCAGACAGTGTATGTGGGAGGACTCATGCTGGCATAAGAAATGCCTCCCTGCATGCCCCAGGGAAAGCTGGTATTACTCTCAAGCCAGACTGTTTTATAAGTAGTCTGAGCAGTGATGGACCCTGGTTTTCAGAGTCTAATAAAGCTCACTTTTGCTGGGTTTAATGCACTTGACAGAGTAGCATTCATCAAAAGCAAACAGCACCTGAGAGAGTGCAGCTCCCTGGTGCTTGAGCACCCAGGAAATGGATGGTGCGCTAAGCCAAGATTTTGCAGGCAGCATAGAGCACATTACATCTGGAAGCAACTGATTTTTTATGGTGTTCCAACAAGCTCCTCCATTAGCTACCTCCCCCTTCTCCTTTCTCCAGCATTCATGTACTTGTGCTTGCTGGGGTTTTAACTGTACAACTTCAGTGACTTTCTGTCTCCTATTCCTATTTTAACTTTCTCCTTTTTCTTGCTATTAAATTTTTTCCTGGAGTTTCATGCTAGACATAAGAAAGTTACTCCTCTGCAACTTTTCTATCCATCTTGCACAAATTCTGTAGCAGTGATTATAGGTACCAGTCCTATGCTGTAGTTTTCCTCTTGTGTTGTACCATTTTTAATCGTCTCACCTGTCTCCTTCACTCTTTTTTCTCTTTTGTCTATTCTCCTTCCTGTACCCACATATTCCCCTGCTTTTTCATTTTTCTTCCTGCTCTTTTGGACAGGCTGACCATAGCAGAAGAGGTTCTGCAAGACCACAGTCCTATCTCTGTGGGCTGAAAGGGGCTCAGCGTCCCACAGATTGATGCCTGGGCTTGGATTACAAGGGGGATCCTGGGGGCAAGGTCATGTGAGCTATATTGGATGGTTATAGAGATCCAAATAACTACAATTCTAAAATGTAACTGCAGGGAAAAATGGGAAATAATTATAAATTAATGAATGTAACAGACTGCTGATGGGCACTGGTGGAATTTTAATCTCTGGGCCTTGTTAAAATAAACACAGCCACGCCACCCACCAGCTCTGGCCATTCTCATTGCTTTGCCATCTGTTGCAGGATGGCTGGGTGGACAAAATTTCCATAATTTGCAGAATGTCCTCATGCGAAGCGCAGTAGGAAGGTTGCTGATAGTTTCTGGTCTTCTGGTCTTCTGGCTCTGAGGAGCCAAAGCTAGGCTTTCACTACAGGGAGAAGATCCAGACTACTTCACGCGTAACTCTCTTTTGAGTTTCAGAACTTGCAGACCTTTTCCAGAATTTTATGAAACCCTCCTCGTTTTTCCCCAGGGACAATGAATTTCCAAAATATCCCATGGACTGCAACTTCAACAAAACAATTCTCTGCCACCACCTGAGGCAGTCTGGGAAGCAAAATAAACAAGTAAAACCCAAGCCACACACACTGCTTGAGCTTAATGCAAATAAATCACAGAAGTATTAAGTTCAGTTCTAAATCTCTCCCTCCATCTTCCTGTCTTTCATGCTGTCTGTTTCTTGCCTAAGAATGTTTTATCAATCTGCCAATCTGGGTTTACCTACAGTTTAGCTTTTCGCGATGGCTATGTTTTGTCTATCTGCTTCCCTGTTTATACTTCTCACTTTAACATTATACCAATAACACTGTGTTGGTAAATAGGGGCATGTGACCAAAAGCAACCACAAAAGATATTTCTCCAGCCCCACCTCCCAAGGGACACTTCTCTCCATTTTGAGGGACCAGGGGCTCTTTTGCAGTGATGGTTCTATTTCTCAGCTGTAGCCTCCGCTGGAGATCACCACTTCCATACTGGAGGCAGCACAGCTGGATCTGTCCCCACACTGTCATGGGTGCAGTTCACAGGCTTCCATATGGACACAAGCCCACTGACTGTGGTCTGAAGGGCTCTGGTGAATGATGTGGAGCCACCACAACAGGCAGACCTGGCCTGTCAGAGCCTGAAGCCACCCTCTTTGGCAAAAGGCAATCCACATCTCATGTCTGCCTGGGCTGTGGTGCTCAGACACACACTTGGCCCCTTTTCTTGCTCTCTCAGAGAGAACCAGGCCAGTCATTAGCTTCCTTACCCATGTGGTAGAACAGCCTTTCTCCCACATCAGGAGTTCAAGCAGGTTGATGTTCAGATGGAAAAGTCTGCACGAAGAAAAATACCAAGCTTCACTGAGAATAGGTGGAGGGTTTCGATTGCACTCTCTGTTTGCTTGGAGTATGAAAACAGCACAAGCTTTTATTCTGTTTCATCATCTAAGGCAGGATGCTTTTCTTGGCTAGGTGGAAAGACCCAGAGATGAAAGCAACACTTAACTGCTTTGCTGAGATAACTCTGTGTGTGCTATTTTAGAGGGGGGACAAAAGATTCATTTGCCAAGCAGATACCATATAGAACTCCCTCCTACTGGGTGTTTGAATAGACAGGTAATGGGTGATATGCTCCATTGCTAGGAACTGGCTTACCTTTCTGAGATCAAAATGCAATGGGATTGATTTATAGCAGCTATGAATCTGGTCCGTGTTTCCCTCCCACAGTTATTTTTTTTCCACAGTGGTAACATTAATAGGAAAAATACTTGCTATAAACGTGTGGAATTTGAATGACATCTTCTCTTGCATTAATCACTAGGCTAGAATGTGTCCTGTGTTTGTTACATGCACACTAGAACATTTCCCACATACTGTTCATGGTGATTTACACCAGGAGAGGAAGGTTTGATTTTGAGGAATCCTCTTGCTTGCTAGGAATTTCTGACCTAGAACCTTCCTAGGAATTTTCTGGTTTATAGGAATTTTTTGCTTTCTAGTAATTTTCTGAACCATAATCACTTCTGCAAGCTCTCCTGGTCCTCCAGTAGTTGAAGAGATTGGTAACATTTCCTGGTGTTTCCGAAGTGGTAGTGGGTGTGCTCCCTTGTTTCAGCATGTGAATTGGCTAGTTAGATTTCTTGTCCTCCCCCTTTTTTTCTGATTCTTATTCTGTTCTGCCTTCCTGGAGCAGGCATTTCTCCCACCCGATGCTCAGAAGCACTTTTCTACTGCCACTGCCAATATACAAAACCTTCTGATTGTCCCCACTGCATAGTTGGTGGGGAAGGAATAAGAAAGGATGCTTTGCTTAAGTCTATCTTATTTTTATTACTTCAAAAAGGAATATCTGAAACCCCAAATATTTCAGTTTAAACGAATGTATTTTGGTTCCAGACAGTGCCTCTTAAAGATTTGTGTTTCCATTGAAGAGCTGAAATTTTCTGCTGGTGCAGTAGAGCATTTTTTGAGAAGCTCTTTATTCCTATTTACGTATTTGGAAACAAATGACCAGGTTTGAAAAGCTTTGAGCACCCACAAATTCTGTTACAGGTAATGGGAGCTTCAGGTCTGATGCTTAGGGGTTTAAATGTAGATTTGAAAACCTACCTTTTGGCATCTGGATTTGAACATCTTGGCTTTTTATTATTGGAATGCCCTGTCTTTTCACCAGTGTGACTGCTTCTCCTTGAGGTGTATTCCTCCTTTGGGATCTTGCCTTCATCAGAGAGATAATTTCTGAAATGCATCAGGACACAGAAGGCTCTGAGTGATTTCTGTCTGTGACAGACAGCAGCTGAGAGGACCTGAGACTTCTGCTACATGAAGGTCAGGCAGCTGCTAGGGCATTTCTGTCAGTGAAAATGCAGTTGAAAGGCTCAGTTAACAGCTCTCCTTCCGTGGTGTCGGGGGGGCTCAGGGGACTGGTAATGGAAGATGGCAGTCTTTGCCTCTGCTTTACCAGTTAATATTCTCTCCGGTGAGTAATAAGTGAAGGCTAGTGCCATCTGACTGTGATTTTTGGCCTCTTTGATATGACCTTGTGGAATGAACTTAGTTTCTAAATGCCAGATTCAGCAGTCTTCCTTCAGTGCTGTACATGGGAGAGAGCATTGCGGGATGCGGTGGGAGGAGGTATGTGCAGGCTGTGGGTGGAAGAGTACAGCTTTGAAGGGGCAAGTTTAGAAATCACCAATTTACCCTTCTGAGTTTGCTAACACTGGGGTCTGAGTGTGGTGAAGGCAGCTGATAAGAAGAGGCAACAGTGGACAAATAAATGGCACCCCAAACCCCTCCCATCACCAGGCTGTACAGAAGGGAGCAGAAGGCTAGTGGAAAGCCAAGGCAGCGATAACCAGAGTGACTTATACAAGATCCCAGAGTGGATCCTGGGGGTCCAGGAATAGAGGGGTCCTCTAGACTGTGATGTGCCTCAGACCATGCTCCGTCTTTATAGATTGTTATTATTTATGTTTATATCATTAATAATTTGAAGAAAATCTATCTATAGTAAAAGTTCACTTATGTCTCCCCTTCTATGTTCAACTCCTACTCTGATCTGTGTGGTAGAATCTATTTAGGGACTGCTCTTTGACTAGAGGGCAGGTAAAATGGTATTAGATGCTCTACAGATGGATGTGAAAAAGAAGAGTTGAACAATTGCAGAGGGGTTTCTACAGACTCTGAGACTCAAGGAGGGGACAAGCTCTATAGAAAAACACAATGGAGACACAAGGCCAAAGATGAACTATGGAATAGGAATAGCAATAGCAATAGCAATAGCAATAGCAATAGCAATAGCAATAGGAAAAGGAGTAGGAAAGGTTGAGCAGCATCTGCCAGAGGAAGACCATTAAGAACAGGGCAACACTATACCAGTTCATCAGTCCCTGCAGGGAGAAAGCTGCTATGTTTGTTCTGCTGACTTCCACCTCAGAGTGCCCTATAATGTAGAACCTCACGAGGATGCACAGAAATGGCCTTACCTCTCTCCCCTCTCCTATGTCCTCTGATAAGAACACTGAAATAGAGGAAAGAATGTCTTGTTCAAGGTTGCATAGTGAGTCAGTGGCAGAGCTAGCTGAGGACAAGCCTCAGGGCTTCTTGAGTCCCTGGCCTGCATCCACTGTGTATTCACTGGCGTGAAGCAGCTCGGCAAATCCCGCATTCATTACAATACAATAAAGCTTTGCTGTATGGGTCTTTTTTTTTTTTTACAATGTATCTCAAAAACCCAAGACTGATTTGCATTTTAAAACCACCAGTTACAGCTCAGGAAAATGCTATTCAGTAGTTCCCGGAGCTCAGGAGTAAAGATTCTCTCTCAGTTGTTCTCTTCCAGTTCTTTTGCCTAAAATATATTTTTGTCCAAATTGCACAATACTTACTGCTAATGTTTATGTCATGAATATTCATGACATCCTGGGGCTTCAAGACTCCAGTGGAAAGGCGAGCACAGGAGGCATGGCAGCCCTGATACTCCTACAATCCATACGTACAGGGTAGAGACGTCAGGGTGAGAAGGCTTGTTTGGTTAGGATGTGAGCTGTGGGATACTAATGCAGCCTGGAAGCCTTTGGGGAATGCTGGTGAAACTCCATTAAACAGTGCAGTGAAGGCCTTTTGAACAAACAACTTCCATAAAACCATTAGCTTCACTTAACTGCAAGGAAAAGGCCCCACGCAGCAGGGGTTTAGAATACACTCTGTCTCTCTTTACATCTGTTTCTTTTTCTCAGGCAATCTGCAGATGGGCCTCCCTTTCCCAGAGAGCTTCAGGACTGGGGAAACTCTTCCTGCCCTCAAAAGTGTAGGATTGTACCTGTCAGCAGTGGCGATTTAGGTTTCCACGTGCAAATTTATGCTACTGCTTGAATGCAAAAAAGCCTGCCCCTACCATGCTGTCCTGTGCCCCTGTGCCCAAACAGAGGCAGCTGCCTGCAGGCAGCGAGGGCCTGCAGCTGCACTCTGCCTGAGCCAGAGCGGGCTCCAGCATGGAGCTGCTGTGCAAGCAGGGCTGGGTCACGCTTCCCTTTCACTGATCTGGCTGAAGGCTTCCAGGCTTACTGCTGTTCAGATGGTGCCATCTGGCTCTCATGAAATATATGAGAAATGTTATCCAATAAAAGAGAGGGCTGACTGGCTGTGTGCCTTCACCTCTATGCTCTTTGGGGAAGTGATTGTTTCTGCGTCTGGGAAATGTTTGACATAATTTTTGAGTACTAGTGTTGCCTGAGTAAGAAATAATGGGCTGGCAGTTTGAATTCAGGCCTAAGTCCGTGGTAACTAGAAGCTATTTTGCTTGATCAGGTCAGGGCTGAGGTTTATAAATACATGGCACATAGAAATAGCTTGTGATGTGGCTTTGTTGGTTTTAGGAAAGATGAAGAGAAAAGGTCTAAGTCCTCTGACATGAAGACACAAGGAAACAAAGAGCACAACTTTAAAAAGGCTGAGGGATGTTTCTAAGCAGAGCATTTTGTCCCCACTCCCCATTTTTTTCCTCTGAAAATATGCTTTATCTACAGCTCAGCATCCTTTAGGGGTTGCCCCCAGGACCTGAGGGGTATTGGATGTACCTGCAGATTCTCCTGGGACATTTAGCTGGCAGCTGATGAAAACAGAACCACTCTGGCTTTGGGGGCTGTTGCCCTTTCTTCCTGGGTTTCTCCATTATATTCCCTCCACTTTATTAAGCTTACTGGTGTATTCAGCCTTGCTTTGAGCCCTGGCTGACAGTGAGCGCTTGTAGAAAGCTGCTCAAATAGGAAAATTCTGAACTCCCAGGGCCTGATTCTGTTCTCAGCTGTGTCACCATAAACCCCACTGACTCCTAAGCACTTACTCTGCAGTGACGTTTGTGGAGCTGAGATCAGGCCCACAGACATAAGCCCGCTCCTTTTACATGCACCCACAGTCTTGCACTCGCTCGTGCACAGTGTCACTCTTTGATCCAGACACTTCTCTCAAACAGCTAAGCACACAAAATCATTCATGCAAACGCTGATAGCCTTGTCCCTGCACTCCAGGGACATGCTGGCAGTCTCTGCATGCAGTTGTGCATATGCACTCACATGTATGCATTTCACCTTCCAGAGCCTGGCTCCCAAGCCAGTAACGGTGTTTAATAGAAGTTCAGTGCTCAGTTGTTACCCATCCCTCTCTGCTTGTATGGTTTGCTGTCTGGTGCAAACCTGAAAGCCTTTCAGGCAATCAGGCAGTAATAGACCTTGTGGAAGCTGAAAGTCCCCTAGATAAAATTTACAAGGCCTAAGAGAGCCTGCCTGGCATTATTTAACACTTTAGTAATGAGCACCTGAACAGGAAAGATTGCTTGGGTAGTTTTATTCTGCATAGATGAGCAGTCAGAATTTCAAAGAGGGGCCATAAATATAAGCAAGCAGAATGGCCGATGGTGCCTGATTTTGGTGGGGAAGGCAGTCGTGCTGAGGCTGTGAGAATGTTAGAGAGCATGAATAAAGGGGAAGATGTTTTCCTTCAGCTTCCCAACTCCAAAAGGCATCTTTTAGCCAGAAGTGGCTTTAGGTGCAGTAGCAATCCTTTCCCTGCCAGCTTGTGACTGTGTGCCTCTGTGCATGTGGCCAGGCATTTGTGAATATGCAGCTTGCTAACAAAGACTGCAGTACAGTGCTAATGTCTCTTGGTGTCACGCGTGTGTTTGTGTACCTGTGTGGTTAATGAGAACAGCAGTGTGCACCACCTCAGTCTGTGTGCTGTTTGCCGGCGCACGTGTGGGGTTAATAGAAGCCATAAATAATGCTAATTCTTTGTAAACACATTTGCATTGTTAGCGGAGTCTGCAATAAAGCACCAAAACCTTTGTGTACGGGTATGTGCAAGTAAAGTAGGTACAGTTGATACAGTTTGTGTTTATGTGCACAGATAGTGCTGCTTATGTAGACAGTTCTAACCTGCGTCTGAGTAAAACATGTTCAGTGTTGATGATTTAAACAAGTAATGAACTATTTATTCATTTTGGCAACACATGCTGTTTTGTTGAACACTTCTGTGAGGCCTGAGGGAGGGAAATGATAGCCATCAAAAGCTGATGCTCTCTGAGCACAGAGAGGCATGGAAGGAAATGTTAAGCCAGGTATGAAGATATCCACTGTGCACCATCCTCCCCCTCCCATCCCCAAATATTTGAAATGTTTTATTTCCTTCCAAGGCAGAATGAAAAAAGACTGAAATCACAGAAGTTGCCATAGAGCAGGACTGTCAACCCCTCAGTCACCCCTTCCATCCAGGTGAGTATTCCATTACAGGGCTTTTCGAGTGCTGGGCAGACCCCTGTGCTTTCATGGGGTGGTATTTAACAGATGAAAGCGGCAGTCCGAGTGTCTCTGTATTAACAGGGAAAGGCATATTCTTCATCTATATATTGTCAGTGCTAACTCAGCAGGAGAAACTTTTAGTTCAACTAAGGGCTACCGTAGCTCTGTGGCATGTGTGTGGCAAAGGAAGGTATCATGTGTGTTTGTGCTGTCGGACAACCATGTACAAGTTTTAAAAGCTGTAACTGTCAAGTTGATGTACTTCTGCGTGCAGAGAGGAGATGGGTACAGTTTGTCCGTGAGCAGGTGTGTCAGCACCGCTTTGTTTCTGTTTGCCCGCATGTGCATCGCAGGACTTGCTGCACTGCATGCTTGTGGGAAGAGGGGAGCAGGGGGCTGACAATGGGCTCACACGTGTGTGCCTGTCTGTGCCTGGAGGGCTGTCAAAAACGCTGCCGAGGAGAATCATGTTACTGTCTGAGTGCTGGTACAAAGCACTGACTGATAACTCCCTGCAGTTTGCTGGGCTCTGCTCTGTGATTGATTGAGTGCTGTCCCTCACATCAGCGTGGGCTCTGCTCGCAGCACCAGCAAAGTTAGAAAAAGCAATTTTTCCCTTTACTGTACACTTGCAGTTTTCAACAAAATTGCTAACCCCTCACCATCACCTTCTCTGCAGAAACCTCCATCGCTGGCAGAAATGCGCAAAGCTGGTTGAATGCAATTTTACTTCAGGAGCCTCATTAAATTTGCATTCCTTGGAGCCCCAGAAGGAAGATGATGGTCTGACTTTGTCTGCCTGGCTTCCTATTCACTTTGGGTGATGCATCAGAAAGAGCGCAATGCCTCTGACACAGCCGCCTGCCTGGAGACAGACTCAGGTGATGGGCCTATTTTACTGTACTGCTCTCCATTTGTTATTGACTTGACAAACCTATCTAAAAACTAGGGAGAGGGCTTTTTTTCCTAGGCACCATCAACACTCAAATAAGCAAGAATATTGGGCAAAACATGCTTAGGTTACCTCTGTAACGTAGCCTGATTAAAAGCCATTCCCATCAGGTAGTTGTTCAGCAATTTACCGACATAATCCTGCTCTTGCAGGAGTCCACATTGCAGTACAGGTCACCCCAGTAAACAGACCAAGGATGGGGGGAACGTTGTTGTCTCCCTGCCTCCAAACCCAGAGTGAGTCACAGAAGAGCGCACATGTATGGGTCTCAAGACCGCTGTATCCACCAGAGTCATTAGAGACTTTCTGTCAACACTAAGCGAAGCCCCTGTACTCACGGATGTCTTTATCGTACACAGGACTCCTCCGACTCCTGAAAGCCAAGGTAAGGGTCTGTGGTCAGGTTAGATGACCAGCTGTGCAGAATGCCTAGGTGCATAAGCATGAATATAAAAAAGATTGTCTCTACCACCCTAGTTAATAAGCCTTGCCACCTCTCATTTAATGAATCCTACTTAATTCAGGGATTGTTGCTGCATACCTCTGCCACTGAATGCACATAGATGTCTCCTATATGGAGCATTCGTCTAGTGGTGAGACTACCAGCAAGGAAACCAGGTGAGTCCTTCCCAGAGCCCTGGCTCTTAACACGGGGTGGATCTGCAGCACCGGCCAGTTGCTCCAAAAGTTTCTAGTAGTTTCTGCTCCAAGATCCGCCTGATACGGGGGTGGTGGTAGTGCCTACCCTGGCAGAGCCGGATGCCCACCCCCCTGTCCGGAGCTTGTTACACAGGGCATTCCCTTCAACTGTTCAGCCGGTAAACCAAAGGCTCCCTCGGAGGGTAGGCAGGGCAATCCCGGGATGGGCCCGCATCCCCGGAGGGCTCCAAGTGCACCCTAAGCTCCTGGCCTCGGCGGCTTCTCCCGTTACGTGCCCTCTCCGATAGGCGCACCGGGGACCGTTCCCAAGCGCCCTGTGCCGCGCCCCAGCCCCACGCCCGAGGGAGGCGGCCGCCCTTCCGCTCGGGGCCGGGCCCGTCGGCGGGGCTGCCTTCCCGGCGCTGCCTGCCTTCCCGGGGCTGCCTGCTTTCCCGGGGCTGCCTGCTTTC
>VYZV01006550.1:240888-251847 GCA_013401275.1 Pandion haliaetus | reverse complement strand
CAGATAAATGCCTCAGTTGTGTGTTTAGCCAAGTCTCCTTGGAAGCTCTGGAGAGTTCATGAATATGCACAGAGGAGAGCGTTTCCCGGGGAGGTTGCCTCTATAATAAGCTGATTGAACTGTGCCTGCAGCAGGGCTGTTCTCCTGGGGGAAAAGTTGGGCACCAGAACTGAGCAGCTTTGTGTCCCCGACTTCACGGAGGGTTGGCCTGCCTCCCTGAGGAGGAGGAGAGCCAGCAGAGGCGTTCCCTGTGCTCAGGGATGTTAGCAGGTCCAGGCAGGATCTTCATCTCTGACAGCAGCTGGTGTCAGATGTTTGTCTAGAAGATGTAAAGGGAATCATGTACCTGGTACGTGTAAGGTAACCTTCCTGTTTTATACTGGCTTGTGTAGAAATTGACTTTTCCTGCCTAAAAACCCTGGGTCACTTAGTAAGGGCATAAGATTGCTTATCAACAGTCCCAGTTGCAGCCCAGTCCTGGGCCCTTAATATTCCAGGTGATCTCCAAAGACATGCCAGCAAAACAGCCTGTGTCCTGGAGAAAAAGAACCGTTTCATGTTTCCTATTTGGTGATGAGATGACCAAACCCAAAAAGTGGGGCTGGTTGCCACTGCCCAGGTGTTTGAAAGCACTTGAGAAGGGTGGGAGCCGCTGGGAGCTGAGTATAACTGGAAACCTCTGGGACAGATGGAGTAAGATGAAAAGTGCCAGGTCCCTCAGGCATGTGTAGGACCTTACATCTGCCTCGCTGCTGCATCCTGTGTCACTTGCACTTTTGTTTTGTGCACAGGCACAGCAGTGTGCTGGTTAGCAACCTTAGCTTATACAATTATTAGGATAGGATTTTGGCAGCTGTGCTGAGTCTGTTAGGGTTTAATGTAATATGCAAGCAAGTAAGTCCCTTTAAAACAAGGCTGATGCATGCCCTCTTCTGCAGCTGCAAGACATGACTCAGGTTAAGTGCGATGAGGACTTGTGTATTGGAAAAGAAGTAATTTTACAATTCAAATGACAGAATAAACACACAAGACTTTTTGCTCACAAAGCCACATGCTGATACACATAAAATCTGCTACCCTAAAAGCTCAATTTTTAAAAGAATTTTCCCACGAAAATTTGGGTGAGCTTTTGAAACTAGCTTTCTATTCTCACCAGTAAAACTTTGCTCGGGGATGATATTTTTCCCTCTTCCTTCCAACAGCCTTGTGAAGTGTTGATAAAGATACTATCCACAGCATCAGCTTCCTTTGATTGCTCTTTTAGGCTGTGTGTCTAGATGGAAACCTAGCAACACAATAACTGTATTGAAGGGAGATGTTTCAATAGCTACACTTCTTTTATCACACTGGATGCATCTTCAGAGGTTAGACTCATTAAGCCAGTCTCTTTACCCCTTTAGAGCCTTATAGTTTGATTCCCTAAGCCTGGAATAAAACAGACCTGTGCTAGTGAAAAAGACAACAAAGATGGAATGGAAATGCTTAATATGATAAAAGATCTATTCCTCTTTTCTTCCTGCTGCCCCTGTGAATACTTGCTGTATTCCCATGGAGAAAACACTCCGCTATGGAGGGAGAATGCTCATCTAATAGAAAAACGATTCAAGGGGAAACTAGCCATCAGCATTTGCGACAGTTTCACCTAGATGCACATGGGGAAAAGCTAAGGGACAAATGGCACAGAGCAATATGTAACAGTGTAATATACGAGAATCAGAGTGGTGGTTGGGAAGTAGCATCAGCATGGTTCCAATCGCCCACTGTGGTGAAGACTGTGATTCAGTTTCTGCAACGTACAGGGCCAGATTCATTGTGCATACAGTCTTTTTACAACAGTGGAATAAGGCATTTACAGGGAGTCAAGGTGACAGTATCTGACTGGCTCTGTATGTGTAAGCTGGGGGCACAGAAACGAGGGATTTCACACTGGTGAAATCTCTGTTAGTTTTCAGGTGTTTGGGGAGAATGCCTTTGCTAGGTGCTAAAAAGTCTCTCAATACCTAGTATGTCCATGGTCATGCCTCCCAAGATTTGTACTTTTTCAGCATTAATGAATTAAACATCACAAATGCCTTCGTCAGGCCAATAGAAAAAGTGGTTAGGTTACAGGACAACTTTGCTTCTGTATCTGTCATTTCTGAACTGTTAAATGAGAAGTGTTTTTAACAAGCTGTATTATGCAGGAGTTTATGAGGGTAGCTGCCAAGTGTGCGTATGTATATGTAACTGTATAGCATGAGAGTGATAGGATGTGTGCATTTTGGTATGGCGCTGGGGGAGGGTATGAATACGGTGTTAACATTTTGCATCCAAAAAAATCACAGCACATCTGAAATCCTCATGTGATGCCAGTGCTCTGAGATAAGTGCTGCTTATACAAAGACTTGCCTGTTGGGTACAAGTACTTAATAAGTAAGCTTGACTGAAACTGGAGAGGGATAGGAGTTCATACCCTGACAGCATATGGAAAATCTGGATAAGCTATGATTTTTATTTCTAAGTTTGAACATGTCCTACTGTGAGTCCCAGGGTCTCTGGGTGATGCTGCCGTGGTCTCTGTGCATGCCAACATGCAGTAAATCCTGGCAAGATTCTCTTTAGCACAAGGCATTTAGCATACTGTTGGTTTAATCCTCTAATCTTATCAAGCACTGACATAAATGAGAACTGAACAGATGAATTCATTCTAAAAAATCAAACCCTGTTATAATTCTCAATGTAGTGCACAAGATTGCTCCTTTCACTTACCTGATTGGTTTATTTTTTTTATCCATTGTTTATTTAAAAGTATCTGACTATGGATTTGGACTCAGTGGTGAAAGGTGCTCAGTAATCCGCTCTCCTGTGATGTGAGTTCATCTGCTGTTTAAATAGCCTCAGGGGATTTCAGGATCAGAGCCAGTAATGTGGTCTGGGAGTCTCCATTCACTGGAAGTTGCAAGGTTGGCAGAGGAAGGAGTTGCTGGTAAGTGTGGGTACTTGTTACCTCCTTGGTGACAAGCAGTTCCATTTACTTCTTGTTCTTTTTGTCCCAGGCAAGAGGAGTGGAACATGTCTTTTGCCTTCTTTCTTTCCACACACCTCCCTGTTTCTCTCTATATAGAGAGATAAAACAGTCCTCACCAGGTGCGTGTGCAAGCTGCCATTCCGCTCTGTGAATGTGTGGCCAGGGGCAGGGGAATGTGTTTCCAGACCCTGTGATGAAGTTGAACAATGAAATGTTAGTTTCTAGCACTCCCTTATATCTCCCCTGTGATACCACAGAACAGACTATCTCTTTAAATGATTGATTTCACACAGATTTACTTGAGTTCATTCATCTTGATGCAGCTTTACCAGGGTGAATTTTCTCTGAGGTCTAGCCTTACTGATGTCTTTTCTAAGGGCTAGAACCTGCCTCCTTTTCTCTTGCAGAGGAGTACCTTATTTCATGAATAGCTCTGCTGCATTCGGTGAGACTGTTTAAAGAGTAAGGTGCTGTGGTGCCTGTGACTCAGACTAATGCAAGTCAATTTAAAGGACAGATCAAGCGCAGTGTGAGTATGGATTGCAGTGTCTGGCCCTTAATGAATAATTCAGGAACATGGAGAAGACAAGGTAAGAGTTAAGTGCTTAATCTAGCTCTAGGTGAAGTCAGCAAGAGAATTTCCATCGACCCCAGTCCAGAATATGTTTCAGCACGGGTTTCACTGTGAGTTTGTGAATTGTCCCATTGATGGCAGTGTGCTTCAGGCATGAGCTACAGCAACTGTCTGAATTAGCACCCAGTAGAATATTATTTACAACCCTCTTGCCTGTCATACTGTCATTAACTGTCCTCTGCAGCACCATTGAGAGAAGTTTTCTGAGGTCTCAGCACTGCTATTGCACTGCTATTGATTCATGCTTTTGTAGTACTGAAAAACAGAAAAGACTAATAAATAACTGGAGTGTGACACTGTTCACGGGAGAAAATATAGACACAAAAATTTTAGCAACACAAGTTTCAAAGGTTTAATTCTGGTTGCTTAGAGCTGGGGATGATGCCCCTTCTTTTGCAAGAACAAGGCATTTTCATGTCATATGGATTTCACCAGAACAGGACACTCAGCACTTCACAGCTCAGGAGTCCACTTGTGTCTATTCCTGCCAGGGGCTGAGTGCGATCTGCCTTCATGGGGGTGAATTGAACTCCCAGGTGCTGGAACTGCTCCTGGGAGACCCACTGTGGTGGGGATGGCAGAGCAGCTATCTTCTGCTGATGGGATGCAGAGGATGCCTTGCAACTGCAGCTCTTGTTTTATGCTGTGGGAATCCTGTCCTTCCAGCTGCCCCAGAGGGATTTGCTTTCCCACAAAGATACAGTTCAGCCCTAGTCATAAGCAGTGCTGATTTTTTTGATGATAGCAGCATCATTGACTTCGAGGGGCAGAGCATCTTCTCTTTCTTGTTGTAACTCTGGAAGTATAAACTTCCAGTGGCACCTGCGCCCTTGCGCTCAGCCTGAAGATCCTGGGAGGTGCAGCAGGCTTAGCTTGTGCACAGGGAGGCAAGCATGCCCATTGCAGAGTGGGGCATCCCAGACACAGGCTGTCTCTTGCACTGAAATTAGGGCTTCACAGATACCTGACCCTTTTTTCCTGTTTTGAGTTATCTCTGCTTGCTGGGAGAAGAGGTTTGGGGAACAAGGCTGGGATACTTTCCCTGCCATCTGCCTTAAAGCAGCAGGCTCGAAAGTTGGCACAGTTTATTTCTGATCTTTGCCAAGCTCTGTTAATAGAGAACAACTCCTCCTGAATAGAAGGCAGTTCGTGTTACATGAATAATGGAGAAGGGGGAGAGACCAATGTGCTTGCAGGGGGTGAAAGACTGGTGGTGGTCTGGTTCTTAAACCACTGCTGGCCGTGATTTTCTGCATCTTTATGGGGGAGAGTCAGAGGTGAGAATCATTTTTGTGCCTGGACTTCAGGGTGTGGATGCTATTGCTTCTGGAGCCTGGTTCCACAGCTGCAATCTCACTCACTCTGTGTAAATGCAGTCACATCAGTGAAGTCACTTTGGCTTTATAACTGGGAATGTGAGCTTGGGATCTACCTGCTAAGATGACTACATGGATGAACTGGTATGGGCTTCGGGGCATCTTGTCTGATGCTGCCACAGATTTTCTTCCCATCTTATTTTTGCATAGCAGAAATTTCTTTGACTTGAACACAAAGTAGGGTTCTAAGAGATTCCTAGTTTTACTCTGAGCTCACTTGGCTGTCTGACGTTGGGCTAGCAAGTCACAGAGTCTCTGTTTCTTCATCTATCTGTGGTGGTATATGTTTAATAAATAATAATAATGCCTACATTAAATTGGCACTTTCATTACCAGGATCATTTGGCTTAGTATGTTGTATCTTTTACAGTCTTATCTCCAAAAATGTTTTATAGGATCTGTGTTTCCCCTTGCCTTCCCATGTTCTTAAAAGATCTGTGTGTTTGCAGACCAATAGCAGAGAAGCAAATTAATGTGTTAGCATCACAGGCCTCTGCTGGGTATTAACTTCTTTACACTTTATGATATTGAGTATGGGAGGAGCTGGGGTATCTGGTAATCAAAGCAGAGGATTGGGAAGAGTTGGGTCCTATTGTTGCTCTGCCACAAATTTTGTGATTTTGAGCAGATCTGGAAGGTTGCTTTAGCAAAGATGACTCTGGGTTTTGGATGCATCAGTTTCTGGGCACCCAGTTTGTGTCACTGTTAACTGGAGTTGTAGGTACCACTGGTGCTCCCCAAGTGGCAACTAAAACTTAATGTTAGTTGTAACTTGCCTGGTCTTTATTTAGCTTCTGTTAAAGTCAGCAAAAGTAATGGCTGAATTCCAGCAGAGCTGGAGCTAGACTGTGGAGCCTTGCTTAATTCATTTGTAAACTTGCATATAATCCGACCTATTTCCCTAGAGGAATACGGGAGTTGGATCTGATAGGTGTTTGCAAAGGGTTTATGTAGTGTCTGATAGAAGCTGATATGATGCACAAATGCAAAGTGCTCTTTGCTCCTAGGGGGATGCGCTATATGTTGACTTGTTTCTTGGCTCTGTTTTACACCCAGGAGCTGAGAATGAATTGCTTTTGAGTGCTGTATTAAGGTCTGTGGAGACAATTTGGAAAAAAACTGAAACAACACCTAATCCTTTCTACTGCTTGGGGTACTGCTGAACATGCAGCACACTTGATTCCTTGAATCAAATAATTTATCTTTTTGTTCCTCCTTTTAACAAGGCAAATGAATTCCTGAAGAAAATGGGGCTGCACACTCAGATTTGAACTAGAGCCCAACGGGGCATTTTAAATGTGTCTGAGAAGCTCAAAGCAACCCTGGCTCCTGCTTGTAAATCAAACCTGGCCAAATCCTCTGCCACGTCTTTCCCTCCACCTCCCGCCTCGCACACCCTCCCACTTGCTCTCTAGCTAACAACTCATGCACCAAGTTTAATCTCCAAGCCAATTTTTATGGCTGAGTTGAAATGGAAAGGTGGACAGGCCCACAAGAGCATGAAAGTGGCTCAATAAAACAGTGGGCTCCATTTAAACTGAGGGCTGTGAATCTGGACAATATAGACAACAGCTTGTTTTGAAAGCTAAATCCATTTTGCTGGAAAGCTTTGACTAGTTCTTGAACCATTCTGGTGCTTCCTGCCAGCAGTTGCAATTTCCAAACTCCAGACCCAGGCATTGCAAGCTGTGGTTCTTCAGGACCCATTGAGCAGTTTTCAGTGCCTTGGACTTGCCTGAGTGTCAAATCTATGGACATGCTTTTAAATTCAGTGTCTCAGAATCTGACAAGCCATTTTTTTCCACATCCAAACTGAATTTTACTTCCAAGGCCACCCCTTCTCTTTCTCCCAATCCTAACCCTTACATCTCAGCTCTTGTCACTTCTCATGGAGCTCTTTGAGACAGGCAGCAAGTGGGCAACTGAGCTGTGGTCTTTGGTGTTCTTTGGTCCATTTCATTTCTGTCACAGATGTCAATATACTTGTGCACAGAGCATGGTAGAAAAGCTGCAGCATCTTAGGGAGCTATAAAACACCAGCCTATGACAACTGGAAACAAGATATATCAGCAGGTAAATGTTTCATCCCCTGTGGCACTGCTTAAGCTGAAGAAAAGAAGCTTCATTCCTGTAAATCTGCTACATGGAGCCAATTCCTTGGTGAAAGTTACCTCACACTAACTGCAGAGTTCATAGCATGGGTTTCTGTGAAAGTGGTACAGTAAAGCATTTGACCTTATTTAGATTCCAATAACAGAGTAGCAGAGACAGATTAATTTAAGGCTGTGATGACATTTCCTTTACAGACCTCTTGCTGTTCCCTGTATTTCTGCTGTATTTCTGATGTGTTGTGGGGGAGATCATTCCTTCTGGATACAAATCTTGGCACGCATGCAGCTAAATCATTCCTGCATGTGTACCACCTGCCTACATTCCCATCTATTCGGTTATGTTGCAGATCCTGGGTACTGTTTGCATTTCCATTACTCTGGCTGATTTGGGGAGTGTCTGTAAGGGGTTTGCTGCCTTACTCAGCCAAATGGGCCTGGTTTCCAGAGGGCCAGACACAGTTCCACTTCAGCATAGGGCAGTGGAGTGAGTCCCTTTGAAAACCAGTTTACAAATGTCTGTGCAAAAATAGCCTGTATTTGCTTGCGGAGGGGGATCTCAGGAGGCTTTGGGCCAAGGCATGTTGTGAAAGGATGGAAGATGGGGTCTCCAGAATATGAGAGAAATTCAGAAGCAGATAATGTGATTTGCCTCAGGAAAGCTAGAAAAATTAATAGCAGAGCCATGAACATTTCCTTCTTTTTTGTGTTTTAACTGCAGGACTGGGTCCTACAGTTAGCACAAGTAGCAGCATCTCAGCCTGTAAATGCCTGGCTGAGAAGTGTGGGAGGTGGTAAGGAACTGGGAACAATTGCCTGGAATGCTTTGATCCTTTGCCAGATGGTAGTGTCTTGGTATCCTTTGGGTTGTGTGATTGCCGTTGATGAGCTCCTGAGCTTGTGCGGCTCACATAGCTGTTAATCTCAGAATCTTTGCTGGTAGAAGGGGAATAGGGACAAGGGTGGTGTCTGCCTCTTTCTGAACTGCTCCTGTGCTAGGCTTAGATCACGCTCCTCTGGGTCTGTCCTGGGAGGGAGAAGCGGGGAGACAGAAGGGACATGGCTGCTGTTTCAACTCAGTCCTGGTGGCCTAAATCTGTATCCTATAGACATGGCTTCACTGGCAGCTTCTGGGAACTGCCATCAGCAACATTTCCCTCCCTTGCACAGGGACTAGCAGGAACCAGCTCTTTGTGTCTCTTGTCTGTATTAGGAAGCATCCTGGACTCTCCCTGAGATTAATGTGTCATTAAAGCCTGTTTGCTTATTCTGAGACTCTGCCCCCTCCTCTGCTAACGGTCTGCAGGACTATGCTCATTGAGCTGTGGTAACATTTAATGTGAGTTTCTGCATGGTTGGTGCAGCTGGCAGTATAAGTCCTTGTACTGGCAGGGGATCTGCTGATGTACTGTTCAGGCACTGAGGCATCTTGTCTTGTCTCCACATCCTCCCCTTCCCCTCAGGAAGTTTTCCTCCTGTTCCGAAAAACCTTGTGTTCACCCAGGTCCTGCTCTGGAGCAGTCAGCTGCGGCACTAGAGGCTTTCCAGCCTCTGGCTTTTACACCTCTGCTTCCAGATTTCTCACTGATCCTGGGAAGATGAAAAAGCAGTGCTAATTAATCTAATTCCAGAAGCACCAGGTTTTCATGGGAGGAGAGCAGCTAGCTGCATCTGTTTCAGAGAGAGAGAAGTGTGGGAGGCAAGAAAGACATACCTGCTCAGATCCCACTTCATGGGCTGCTGAGAGCCAGCTAGCTGCCAGCTACTTCTCAAGTGCCTCCTGATCGGTAGTCAGTTTTCCACGGGTGACAGTAGAGCATGGTTTGCTGTGGTTATTCTCACTCAGCTGTGGTTGCTGTCAGGGTGAATTCTCCCCAAAATTCAGGCCCTCACATTCTCAGAAATAAGAGGCGATACGTATACCACAGATGAGCTCAGCTCAGTGCGTGGAGCTGGAATGGTGCATGAACGACCTTCGGTGTGTCTTCTGCTCTCTCATTTATGAGAGGACTACAGCATCACCCATTCCTCTTTCATGCTGGTGTGTGGAAAGCCCTGCTGAAGAACTGAGTATGACTGAAATGCAATAGGAGCTGTGTCCCCACCACAGATTGCAGTCCTTACAGCCTTCCTGTTGTGAATCTGGCATTTTCTGATGTCAGTAAGTTATAGCAGCAAAAAGGCAAAACCTTTAGATCCATCAGAGTGAGGCTAGGTAGCATCTGGAGTGAGACACTGTGGTCCATTGGACTGACACGTGCAGATGGGAATTTCTACCTATGGAAGGTCAGAGCGTGATGAACAGAGCTGGCTGAATACATACACTTCAGGTGAAGGGGAGGACTTGCAACATTTTCTTTTAACCTTAATTGTACTTTTTATGTTGGAGTGGCAAGAAGTGGAGATGAAATAGCTGCCTGTGCTGTGGTTGGCAAGAAGGACTGGCAGCATAGGTTGGCATTCCTGCGTTACCTTTCATATTGCTGCTTACAGAACCACAACCAGCAAAGTCTCCTCGGCACAAACTGCTGCTTAGGCTGCTGGCGAGAAAGCAGCCCACGTGCACAGTGAGGAAGAAATTACCCTCCTTCTCAGTAATGAACTAGCAGCTTATGGGGAGACTCTGGAGAGGGGCCTTTAGGAGAGGGTGTTTTGATTAGGCCCAGAAACACAGTGTGCACAAAAGCAGGCTATTGCTGGGGAGCTGCAGATGGAGGAGAGTGCACAGCCAGCTCTTGTCTTCGTACTTCCTCCTGCTGCAAGGAGCAGGTGTGGGGAGCAGGGCCAGAGCCGGGAATCATGCAGCTGAGCATAGAGTGGTATCAGTGCCCACAGTGACGTAAACTGGGGAGCCTGAGCACTGGGTGGAATAATAAATGACTGGCAGCCGCTGACAGCAGGACTTGGCTTTCCTTTTCAGGGTGACAGTGGTGTAGGAAGCTTGGTTTATCTATAAAAGAGCAGCACACAAGCTTTGGGGATGGCAGTTTATTCCAGGGGCTTGGGAATTGTTGAATCCTCTCTGTGGTCTGAGATTCCTTCCTGGAGTGACACTTCTTGGGATAATACTACAAGGCCCTGGTTTGTGGCAGCCATCTGTATTTAATGATCTGTATTTAATGATCTGTAAAGGCTTTGCTATGAACACAGGTGCTCAAGGGTAGACACTGGAGTGTGGAAATCCGCACACCTTTTACAAGCTTGTTATCTTGGGCCCCTGGTAGGTGGGACCCAGGGTGCTCTTGAAGTCTGTGTCGAGGCACCTAGAAGCACACAGCTGATCCAGAAGCCAACCCTTTACTTAGCAGCAGCAAGTGGCTGGGGCTCAGACAAAATCTAAGTAATTTTTGTAGTCGTTAGGTAAGTCATTTCTGAAGCATATCAGAGTCTCAGCTTGTTTGGTGTCTGTGTGCAGAACCCTGTAAGTGCCACATGCCTGAGTGACAGCGGGGCCTTATCATTAACACAAGGAAGTAACTCAAGTGGTAAACATGGCACAAGGCTGCAAGGCACGTTTTGTGAGATTATAACCAAGAAGCTGTCTTCTAACACCTACAATCATTAGTTACAATAAACTGGAGCAAATTATTTTATCAGGAAATGAATTTTCTTTGGCAATGACATGCATGGTAGTCACGATCCTGTGTAGGTTTACCTCAGCAGCAGTCCTGGGATGGCAGGGCACTGAATGTGCATGGTTTGATGCCAACAAATCCTGGGGACCTTCCTCTTTGAAAAGTGCCAGTTTCAGTACTTTGAAGCAAGTATTTTGGGGCAATTTATTGTGTCCTTCTGGATTTTATTTTATTTTATTTTTTTTTTTTTTTTATTTTT
>VYZV01006550.1:185621-240875 GCA_013401275.1 Pandion haliaetus | reverse complement strand
TTAATTTGTCAGGATACAGATTCTTCCTGGAGTCACTTAGGAAGTAGCACCCTAGGACAGCCCTCACAGCTGGTACCTGCTGCAGCCATGGTGGGGCTGCCTCAGTTTCCCAAACTAGTGCCATATGAAGGTCTCCCCCTGGTCCTAGGTTGTGGGCTCACTCTTTTTCCCAATTAAGGAAACATTCAGGAAAAGTGTGGTGTTAAAGTAGGAAGCTCAGATGGCTGAGCTAGTTCTTATTTGCAGGCACCTTACTCCTAGCAAAGCACAGTAGAGCTGCTTTTCCTCTACTTTTTGCTTATGCTGTACATCCCTGTGTGGATCGGAGCTGTAAGGTTACCTAGTTCTTCTGTTTGCTTTCTTCTTGGTCTGTTCTGTGTGCAGGTGGTGGCTTCTCACATAGCAAAGCAAACACCTTTTAAACCAGTCTCTCTCCCTTTTCCCCGTATACTGATCTTGCAGTCCCTTTCTCCAGCCTGTTCCTTGTCCATATGGCCAGGTTAAAGAGAGATGAGGGAACTGATGGTCCTTGTGCTCTCTGGCACTGTTAAGCCTTTCTGAGGTGTCCCACGTACTGGCATGCATGTCACTGGTTAGCATAGATTGTGTGAAATTTGCTCTCATTGGGGAGGTAGGATGTCCCTTGCCAGCATAGAGGTTATGTTGCACAACAATGGTTACACTTGATGTTACAGCTCAAATTATGCTCACAGAACAAAGTGGAGTTTGCAGTTTGTTGCATAGAGCCCCCATCTGTGCCATTCTGTGCACTCTTTAAGAAATTAGGTATCTTGTGTATCAAACTAGGCACCCAAAGTAAGTGTCTATTTTTTTCCTTCTGATATCCTGAGCTCCCGCATCTGTCAGATGCAGACTATACCACCCCCTCCTCAGAGATGCTAGGAGAAGATTCAGTTCAGTCCTGTTTGTTCAGCCCTCAGACACTGTCGTGACAGGCAGTGTTGAAAAGCTCATGAGGAAATTAATAATTCTGCCTCTGAGCCAGGCATGAGCAGCGTGCAGGAAATGAGGCGTGAGACCACACAGTGAACAATAAGGAGAGAACAAGCTAGCTAGCGAATAGCTGCTGGGTTCGGGGAGCATCATCCATTGCATGCACTGGTGGAGGCCAGAGTCTGTGCCTTTGGACAATGGGCTTGGAAGAAAAACTGCGCTGCAAAGCATTTACAGAAGGGGGGCAAATTAAGGATGCTGTGTCAGCCCTGAATTTGGCATTTCCTGACTGGTGAGTGCTTGGCTTTGCAGCTAATCTTTCCCCACTGTTTTTGGCATGCAATTATGAGTAGATCTAATCAGTGCTTGTCAGACACCTGGAATAGCAGGCAGGAGATCCTCAACATCATCGGCTGAGAGTGTTCCAGCCTTTGTCCATTCTGAAAGCAGGTCGATAGATCATAGACTCATTTAGGTTGGAAAAGACCTTTAAGATCATCGAGTCTGACTGGTTCCTTCCATTTCCAGCTGCTCTTATCTTAGCCAGAGTGTAAAAGTGCTTGTAAGGAGAAAGAAGGGTAGGACAGTCAGCAGTGAAAGAGGACGCCTCAGTTAGGAGTGGGTGTGCATGCATGTACTTGATTTCATAAAGCTCAGGAGATCAGACAATCCTCCATCCTGTATAGAGCCCTATCTATTGTCTTGCCTCCTGTAGGCAAGTGGAAGGGCAGACGATAGAGCTTTAAATGTCTGGGGTTTTTTAAATCAATTTGTTGAACTTTTTTCCCAGCAAACACATATTTACATCATTGTGCTGCAATTCCAACAGCACTGTGCTGCTGGAGCATTTTGATGTCATTCTTATCTGCAAAGTGCCTGGGGTCTGGCAATGTTTTTGTGCATCTTACCAAAGGCTTTAAAGCAAGTGGGAAGGGAAATGCAAAGGGCCCAGAAAGAAAATAGATTAAAGCCTCATTGCTGCATTGTGATGTACAGCTGGAAAAGTAGACCTATTTGATTAATAATGGTGGAGCCAGCCCAGCCAGCAGTTTAAACCAGTGCCTTTAAGCAGCATGCGCATCTCTAGGCTTGTATCCCACTGAAACAGGTTCTGGGTTGAATCCTTAGGCACAGGTTCTGGTCAACGGCAGAATTAAGCCAGTCTTTTCAGAAGTATTTCAGGAGATTCAGGGTCAGGTGCTCAGTCTGAGGTGTCCTGGGCCTGTTTTGCTTTTCCAGGAGTACGACACCTCTGAAAGTTAGACTTCCAGTTAGGGGCCCAGAAATTGTATCTAATTCCCCCTTACTGTTTCATTTTTCCCACTTAAGAAAGGTGGTCTACACTGGCAAGGGACAACACACAGCTTGCTGCTTGCACTCAGTTACAGCTGTGTTGATAAAGGGAGAGCAGGGACCTGAGAAAGCCCTTCTTGGTTGATTTTTTTAAATGATACTTCTAGACTAGTCTCTGATTCAAGCACAGAGCAAAACTCTGGTCCTGAGTCTCAGTGTCACTGTGGAGCCCTGCTTTAAAGTGGGTATACATTAATGATGCCTTCCAGTTGTTTTATGTGGCCAGTGCTGTGTACGGCATTCTTCAGCATAACAGGGCCTGGGAGGCACTCTGTCCATCCCTGCAATCAACTGTGCATTGTTACAGAGAGGTGGTTTTTTGCAGGAGCTGGATGGTCTTAGGATGATTTTGCAAGCACAAAGGACATTTCTGTCCCTCTTAGAGGAACTTTATATAGCTAACAAGGGGGCCTAAAGTTGCCTTTGGTAGAAAATCCAAGAGTTTTCAGGAATACAAATAGGACCACAAAACTGCTAGCTCTACTCTGAAAGCTTTGCCCATGGGAGAAATAAATGTGAAATTTAATTATTTTGTCGATAGGAATCTCCCATATTACAGAATTTGTCTTTCCCTCCCCTTCTAGCCTTGTGCTTTCTTTCCTTTTTTCTTTAGAGCTTGCTGATGCACAAGGCTTCCTTTTTCCTGTAAGAAGGAACAACTAATTGAAATGGAACACTAGTGAGGATTTTTTAATCTGAAAGTCAGCACTAATTAGTCAGGTCAGGTGTAATTAGCTTCCTCATCTGTCACTGCCTCTCCCCAAGTTCTCAGTGACTTTCTTCTATCCTAGATTTCACTGAAAAAGAACTCTGTCACATGGGAACTGCATGGGTGTTTTTGCTGGTTGGGGTGCAAATGAGTGACAATCCCTGCAGGGTTCTTGGGGTCTGAGCTGGATCCCACCTGCTGCAGTCAAGGGCAAAACTCTTCCTGATCTTAAGATCCCAGGTTTGGCTTTCTTTTCTGCTGTGTCAGACTCATGGGAGTTGTAATTATTCCTATCCTGTGCTCCATAGCCCTGCAGCGCTTTAAATGCTTTATTCGTTACTCTGATCAGACTGGTAAGTTGCAGCAAGACATGGAGGATGCCCAGGTTAAATTGTGGAACAGGGGTGCAAAGGGGCTTGGAGGCCCAGGCTGCCAGTCACTGTTTCATGTGTGACAGTCATCCAGGGAGGAAAGGGGTGAGCCTCTTCCATTGGGCTCTGGTAGCATTCATGGCTGTGATGCTGAGATTCAGCTGCAGGTTGTCTGGTGTGCAGGGCTGGGGGAGTGGCTCAGATCTGATGTGAGATAGCCTCTATGGTCCTCTGGACAGAAGTGCCCATTGGCACTAAAAAATAGCTTTGGCAGGAGACCTTCCTTGTTTTCCTCCTAGTCATGTTTCCACACTGCTGCTGTGGCTGGGAAGAGGCAAACCATCAGCTGGATCCTGGCATTATTGGTACCTTCCTTAAAGCTGTGTGTCTTTGTACCAATGAAGGGTTGGAAGATGTGTCTCTTCATGGCCACATATCTCTTTGCTGTGATGGATTTTCTGAACATGCATCTTCAGATCAGGAAGGATCTTCATCCTGGGAAGATGCTGAAACTGCTTGACAGTCTGAAGGCTGAATGCTAAGGGAGGAAGTTTTTTATGTACTGTACTACAGACTCCTCCTTCCTTTCCCCTCTCGAATCCCTCTCCTACCCTCCCTTTCCAGCTCAGTTTTTTTTTTTTTTTTTACAAGGTCCCTCCAAGCTCAGCTGTGCTGCCGAATCAGCAGCTCACTTGCCTCTCTCCCCTTCCCCTTTCCCCATGCCCAAGTGGTTCTTGGCTGGCTGAATGAGCAAGGCAGCACAGGTGAACATGTGCCAATACCAGGGTAGGAGGTGGGTGAGCTGAACACAAAGTGTGCAGGCCCAGCTTTGCCAGAGGAATGCAGGGTCTGTGGTTTCTATGCAGCCATTAGGCAAAAGGTTTGAGGTTTGTCCCCCTTTTGCAGCATACTCTGTAGGCAGCCCTGCAGAGCAGAGCTATGCAGCAGAGCTCTGCAGTTCCGCAACCCTACTGTTGAACTTCATCCATACTGTGGTAGTGTGGGGAAGGGAAGGGGCCCCACACCCCACATCTTCCCAGTGTTGGGTACCCTGGGGAGACCTGCCCTTTGCTTTGCCCCTGTCTTACACTGCGAGCTGGCTGTCCAATGTGCACAGTCTGCTCACACAGGCTGCAGGCTGCTGCTGCTGCAGGCGGTATGGGTAGGCTCGAGGAGCTCTTTTTGCTGAAGCAGCTGGTCCACAGTCTGTCCTTCACTTCAGGTGTGGTGGCAGCCTAGGCCCTTTTCAACACAGCTCTATTCAATGCTTTTATGTTCCTGGTGGAAAAACCTGAAAACATCAGGACAGTGGGAATGGGTCCCTGATGTGGGGCACCCCACGATGACTGCAGCTGTGTCTCTTGCTTCCTGATTGCAGTCTGGATCAGGGCTGTCCGTAATGTGGCATTGTAGGTTCCTGCAAGATCTAGCTTCATGTGGCCAAGCATGCGACTCAGGAAGCAGAGGGTATTTTGTGAGGCAGAGCCTGTTGTGGTGGTGGAGGTTTTCAGTTAAAATATTTATTTACTAACTACTTTTCCCAGTTTCCTTTACCTTTCTCTGCCTTAACAGAAGCTATGCCTGTAGCAGCACCCTGAATCTGAGCCAGGAAGCTTCTTCGCAGGAGGTTCTGCCACCATACAGAGTCCTGACTGGTTTTGAACCAGGAGGAAGCCTGTTTGCTTTGGAAGGGGCAGAGGGAAGCCCAAAAAAGTCTGAATGCCTACCCCAACTGGCTGAATCAGTGCCTCTTCTCTAAAGAAACAGATCCAGGGCTCCTAGGAGTGCTCTTATCCTCTGCTCTCTCAAACCTAGAGCAGGCTAAGCTTGTACAGAATTGAGGCAGAGCTTTGAGGGCTTCCGGATTAGGTCCACTGTGCATATCCTGGAATTGAAAAAGTAACTGGGCCATGCTTCAGTGCTGAGAGTCTCTGGGTAGTGTGGGAAGTGGGGGAGGGAAAACAGGCCAGCCCCCAAGTAGAATTCAAGCAGAAAAAATGCATTTCACTCCCCTTCTGGCTGATTTCAGGGTTTATCTCCCCCACCGATTCAGTTTGCTGTGTTTTGGGTTGGATAAGCTTTCATCCTGACCCAGGCAGGATCTGACGAAGGCAGTAAAGCCAGACGAGTCCCAAGGGCAATGCTAAGTGAGCTGTGTCTGGCTTTGCAGCTGAATCATGTGGTTAACTCTCTTTTGAAGGGAGTTCAGAGCTGTGGTGGAACTAGGGCAGGATGTACACATGTGCTTGCCCCGCATGCAGAGGGAGGCTGTCACCGTCAGGGACAGCACAGCACAGGAGCCTCCCTCCCCGCCCTTGCCTTTCTGCCTGGACCAAATCTTGATCCTTCCCTGACTCAGTTCTCATGTAAATCCATATAATCTTGGGGCTTTTCCAGCATTTTCTGTGCTGGGGTTTACACCAGCATCAGAATTTGTACCAGTCTTTAGCTAGAGGGTAGCATGCGTTGGTCTTCATACATTGTGGGTGCCCATCTATTATAAGGTGGGTTTTGCAGTCACCATGAGAGTGGGTGGAAGAGCCAGAGGGAGATGCCTGAGGTCTGATCCCTTCCTTGAGTTGAGGATTTAGCTCTTGGTTAAAAAAGAAGATCCTTTTTCTGCTGGCTTATTACTATCTCAGTCTGTCTCGTTTGCCTTTCTTGTCACGTGCAGGCTCTTCTGTTTCAGGATTAGAATCTTTTCCCTCCTTCTCCTCAGTAGCTCAATAAATGGGAAATTATTATGGCTCTTTACCTCTCTTTCTAAAGAGAGAATACATATACTTGATCAGGTCTTGCAGTAACTCTATTCTGTTGAAGGAGAGCCCAGGCGATGGGAGGAAGGGCAGCTGGATGGAGTGGAAGTAACTGTGTGTACACACCAACTTGCCCAGATGGGATGAGTGAGGTTTGCACCTACATCTATGCAGCACCAATTTGCACTGCTAACATGAGCTGAAGTTGTAGCTTGGTTATCTCTTAGAGGCAGAAGGGTGATAGTACTTGTCAGCCCAGCGATGGATAGGAGTTACAGACTGGCCAAGGGCTTGCATGTGCTGAGGATGCCTGTCTGCAAAGGCAAGCAGTGTGGGGCAACCTGTGAGCTGGGGCTGGCATGCCAGCAGGCTTTGGACACATGGGAGGATGTCACTGCCCTCCACTGTTTTGTCAGCATTGATGGGATTACGGCTGCTGTGTGGGGAGGGTTTGTGAGTGTAGAGTGTGGGAGACAAGGCAGGACTGCAGTAAGGAGCAGCTGGGAGAGGATTTATGTGCAGATTCAGGGACTTGGGAAAGCCTCCTCCCTGTTGTGATGCAAGTAAGGCTCTGTAAGCAGCAACAGAAGAGCACATGGGTATGTGTGCCCATGAAGTTGAGGCGGAGGAGCACCTTCAGGCCAGTAGGTATCTTGGGCAGCATTGTTCATATGCTCTTTGCTTTGCCCTAGTGCCTAAGACTCATGCAGTGATGCGTGGCTGTTCAGGGAAACTTTCAGACGCTCCCTGGCTGTTTAGGATTATGCATCCTGAATATTAAAGAAATCTTAATGGAGCCTAAAACTAGCTAGATTTCTCCTAATTTTCCCAGAGAGTTGAGAAGACCCCCCTTTGCTTTCTTCTTGCTAACAGCCCTACATGTGAAGGGGGAAACAACACAGCAGATGTTTTGGGAGCTGCCCTCTCCTCACTCAGTTTCTTAGCCTCCTGAGGATGTGGAGGCCTGGCAGAAGAGGGACTGTGGCCATCTGCCATCTGCGGTGCCCATCTGTTTTTTGCACTGTGAGATTGCAGAGCAGGAGGAGGATTCAGCACAGACTTAACACGTGCCCTCCTGCACAGCTTTCTGCAGCCCGGCTGAGGTGGGTGAGCCAGCTGCATGAGCCTAACCACAGTGAGGGGGTAGGAGAGTCCCTGCTCTCACACTGACAAGAAGGGAGGGATATTTTGAGATAATATCAGTTGCAGTGCTTTCCTTGGTGCGGGCTGGAGCAGGGAGACTGGAGCTCAGAGGTTCCCTGTTCTCCACAGGCTCTGCAATGCTGCAAGCACTCTGCTCAGCCTGCCAGCACAGATGCTGTCCAGACCAGAGTGAATCCCGTGGGAGCTGTTGTAGCTCACACAAACTCCCTGTAAGCAAAGCCACAGGCATCACCCACGCTGACCAGAGCCAGGGAGATTGCTGTGACCCTGCTTCCTTTGCACATCCCTCTTCTGCCAGGGACCATTTCTGCCCCATAGCTTTTCCTCTCGGTCCAAGTTCAGGCAGCTCCCAGGTCTTCTGAGGACCTAGAGTTGAGGAGTGCTGGCAATTCATCTTCCTGCTGATATAAATCCTGTTAAAATAGAAACACTGCTTAGGAGCAAAGCTCGTAAATTGCTTCTGGCCTGTGTGTAAATTGCTTGCAACTATCAGAGTCAAGTAACAAACTGAATCTGTTCATTGATTCAGTGAGGAGGGCTGCTGGCTTGGCTGCTGGCAGCAGGGAAGGGGAATGACACTTATAAGGTCTGGTCTTTCTGGGCTTTGCTCTCGGGGACCACCACCACCTGTGGCTTCCTGGCTGGGGAGGCTACCATGCAGCACCCAGCAGGGGCACATGGGAAAGTCTAAGAACCTGTGTGTGCTGGCAGCCCCCTGCAAAGGACACCACCTCACAGGGAGTCTCCCTTTCTTTCCTGCCCACATGTGGGCTGATCAGGGAGAGTTTCCTCCTCCTCATTCCATGGGGGCAGTAACTGCTTTTGCTTCCTGTTTGTTCCATAGGAACTGGGAAAACCCACTCTATAAACAGTATCTCACATGGGTGGAAGGAAAGCAGGGTTGTTCAGCCCTTTCCCTTCCCACACTGGCGGTTGATAGCCCTTCAGGGACTAGAGCAGGGTCACAGTGAGTTCTCTGGCAGGGCTGGTATGTGCAAGCGCCTGCATACGTGTGTGTCTGCAGGTGTGGGTGCATGTGCTTCTGGTTCTGTGTGTGCACACATGTGCATGCTTTGTGGAAAGGTGAATACCGCTATAAATAGCTGCAGGAAAATCTATTGTCGGTTTTAAGGAGGGGAAGATAGGGTCCCTTGCATTTTTTGTCCAGTATCATGAACTGTTCCTAGGCATTAGGTAATTAAATGTTCCTGCTGCTGCAGTCTGAGCAGCATGCTGTCAATCCCCTGCCATCTCCATTCCTGGAGCCATGCAGAGCCCTCTTCTGCCAGAGCACTGAGCTCTGGGACTGTAGTTTGAACTTCTCCTCTTTCTAGTTCCTCTGCCAGGCAGGGTGTCGGATATGCCATGATGACCCTGTTCTTTCAGTGGCTGTAGCAAATCTGTGGGGTTTGAAAGGAGTCATGTTTTGCTGCTGAGGGTGCAGGGCTGAGAGAGCTGGAGTGTGCCTCCCTGCCTGGCTCTGCTGCTGAGACCCTTCGGCAACTGCTATGGATTCGTGGCTGTGCCTGGTGACACCCGTTGCTGGGTCTTGCTGACTGCTTTTCTCTACCTTTTTGTGCAGGCACTGGACATGGACACAGAGGATGACCCCTTGTTACAGGATGCTTGGCTAGATGAGGAAGATGAAGAGGTAGCCTTCAGCTCCTGGAGGAGACGAGAGGGTGCTCTGTTGTGTGGGAAAAGCCCATGCAAAGTCAGGCCCCTGCGTGTCACATTGCCGGTGTCTGGCTTCTGGAATATTGTTGGCTGGGTATTTACCAATCCATACTGCGCTGGCTTCATCCTTTTCCTGGGCTGTGCCATCCCTGCTGTGCTTGCTGTTGTCATGTTCCTCCACTACCCAGCCCTGGATATTGACATCTCCTACAATGCTTTCGAGATCCGCAACCATGAGTCCTCTCAGCGCTTTGATGCACTTGCCTTGGCTCTCAAGTCCCAGTTTGGGTCATGGGGAAGGAACCGCCGGGATCTGGCTGACTTTACCTCTGAAACACTGCAGAGGCTCATCTTTGAGCAGCTCCAGCAGCTTCACCTCAATGCTTCCCATCTTGGGGTCAGCACACGAGTCAAGCGCAGTGCCCCAGAGGGCAGGACGAGCTCCCCCAAGCCCCATGTCCACCTGAACCCAGGAAACCGGACTTCCCGAACTGGGAGGGGTGCCCCACGCTGGGACTACTCCAGCACTTACATCAGCGCCAACACACAGACTCATGCCCACTGGCGCATCGAGCTCATTTTTCTGGCTCGGGGGGACTCTGAAAACAACATCTTTACCACTGAGCGCCTGGTTACCATCCATGAGGTTGAGCGCAAGATCATGGACCATCCTCGCTTCCGGGAGTTCTGCTGGAAGCCCCACGAGGTCTTGAAGGACCTCCCCCTGGGCTCCTATTCCTACTGCTCCCCTCCCAGCTCCCTCATGACCTACTTCTTCCCCACTGAGAGAGGAGGGAAGATTTACTATGATGGCATGGGACAAGACCTTGCTGACATCCAAGGTGAGCTGAGGGCTGTGGGTGAGGGCCGGCATGTTTAAGGCATGCATTTCCTGCAAGTTCAGGCAGTCACTTACTGGTGTGCAGCTAAGAGGGGTGACTGCCTTGTGCAGAAAGGAAGATGCTGCCATGTTGTGCCTTGAGGAATCTTCTTTTCTGCGCTGGGGCCCCTTTTCAACCCTTTCAGCAAAGCCCCTGCAACTCCAGTCATGGTTCACATGGGCCCCAAAAGGTGGGTGAGAGGGACAAACGAGGGGGAGTCTTGCATTGTACAGGTGCCTGCTACTGACCCTTGCCCCTGTAAATGACTGTGGTTAACTAGAGGAATGTCAGGTTTTGGACAGACAACAGGGATGAGCTTCCCTGTACCATAGATCAGATGAAAGAAGTCTGTGGGCTGCTCCGGAGCTTGAAAGGCAGCTTGTGAGTCACCAGCTGGAAAGGCTCCTATAATGAGAAGAAGACCCTGCTGCCTCCTCCCAGCTCCATACCCTGTACTATGCCCTTTTAGTAGAGCAGAGGCTCTGGATGGTGAAAAAGAGGTGAATCATGAGGAGTCTGTGGGAGTGATGTGGCTGTGGGATGAAGCCTCCATCTGTCTCCCAAGTGCAGGCTGCAGATGATAGCTGTTAGGAGCCCTGCAGGGAGCAGGCAAAGAATTAACTCCATCTGCTCCAGTGTGTGTAAGAGTTCTGCTACCAAAACAGGAAAGAACGTAGTTTCTGGGTCTTTCTGGTGTGAACTCAAGGGAACTTGGACTTTGAGGGTAGACAGGCAGTGTCTCTTAGAACTAGCTGAGTGCCTCCATCTCTGCATCCCTCATGCCACCAAATGGCAGAGGTACCAGGTCACAGCAGAGCCAGGACTCGTCATCTTCCATGGGCGTTGTTTAGCTCTTGTGCTTCCCAGCATGATGGAGCAAATACTGGCCCTGTGAACAAGAACTAAGTGCCTCCGGCAGCAGGAGTATTGATGGCAATGTTGCGTGCATTGCTGCTTGGGGGAGCTGTGGTTCAGGTCACAGTCAGGTGGAAGATGCATCCCTGATGGGGAACTGCATGTAGGCAACATCACAAGCAAAGTCACAAAGCAGAAGTGGAATGTAAGTCTTTGCAATCCAGCTTTCCGCAGCCCTCCTTGCTCTCTGCAAGGCAGCAGCAGTCAGCATCACTCTGAAAAGCAGGACTGCTCCCAGGTTCCCTTTGTCAGACTAGACCCTGTGCCTTGCCAAGTCAACTAAGCGGGACCTAACAAAAGTGGCACTGCTTTCTCCCACAGGGTCTCTGGAGCTGGCCATGACCCACCCTGAATTCTACTGGTATGTGGATGAGGGCTTGTCTGCTGAGAACATGAAGAGCTCCCTGCTGCGGAGCGAAATCCTCTTTGGGGCACCACTGCCTAACTACTACTCAGTGGAGGACCGCTGGGAGGAGCAGCGCCGCAAGTTCCAGAACTTTGTCATCACCTATGTGGCCATGCTGGCCAAGCAGTCCACAAGGTGAGGGTGTGTGCAGACAGGGAGGCAGGTGCTTTGTTGGGAGTCAGCAAGAGCAGGGAAGGGCAGAGGTTGGAGAGGATGATGCTTTCTGTTGCACTAAAGGAGTGGATGCAATAGGCCCTTCAGGGTGCAAAAGCTCTGTCTTAAGGTTTATACGGGGCAGACATGCCTGTTGGGCTCTGATAGTCATGTAGCATTCAGTCTCACCTGGAAGGCACTAGGCGCAGAAGGCTTGGCATGCCAGCTCAGACCGCTGGTCAGTCTTGAACAGTAGCCATGGTGTAACGCTCCAGACAAAGGAGAAAAAGCATCTCCTTTGAAGTTGCACTCAGGCACAGTGCTGTGAATGAGGGTGGGGAGCATATGGCAGAAAACCATTCATATGCTTCCCTTTAATGCCACTTCCTACTGCAGCAGCACTCCAGAGACATCAACAGAGACAATGAAAGGGAGCCAAAGATTGAATCCAGTGCCTGCCTTTCCACTCAGCCCGTCTGGCATTGGATCTGTTTGCTTCCATCCCCTAAGTCCAATTCCACTGGCTCCAACTGAGCTGCTGCTTTGCCTTCCTGTTCAGAATTTGGCCCCAATTGGTCTGATGCAAGGGGTGAAATGGTCATTAGTCAAGGCATCAACGTGTGGATCCGATTCTGCTTTTGCTCGTGACAATGTTAATTCCTTCCAGAAGTGTTTGCTCTTTGCACAGACAGATGGGGAGGGGAGTTTCAGGGCAGGATAAGTTTTGGGAAGTGCAGGCCTTTTTCACCACCAGGTCTGTATGACTTTGGTTGAATAGAGCTTTGCTCAGTGCTTGTGAGAGGTAGATGGTAAAATAGAGCTCAAAGGGCTAGAAGAGTAGCCCGGTATCCAGACAGCTGAGCGAAGGCAGTGAGTCCCACTGTCAGTGTACCTTCTCAGTCTCCAGCTCTCTATTGCTCTGAATCTCAATAGCTCCCCGAATGAAGGGATACTGATCTTCAAAAGCAAAGTGAAATGCAGCCAGCCCTTGTCAGCCCTGAAAGCAGGCAGCCACAGAGCATTCTCAGCAATGGGCTGGCAGAGTGCATTGTAGTTATGGGAAGCAGAAATGGAACTGGGGCCAAGGCTTGGTTCTGAAGCTTGGATTCCTGATAGCTTCCTATGGTGCAGTGTTTTTGTACTCCTGGTTAAATTCTTGGATTACTTCTGCTCAGAGCCTGCTTCCAGAAGCAGAAGCTGGTAAATCATATGGTTTCTGGTAAGCTCTTACTCTGCCTCCATCCACTGGTTATTACTTTTGTTCTTAATATAATAAGCAATGATTAGGATTCCAGATGGAATTGGCTTTGGAGGCTTCAGGAGCTGTCTATTAGTGCCAAAGACCCACCATGCATTGGAAGAATTTAAAAAATATTAGACCTGTTCTTTTATTTTTCTCCCTTCTTGTGCGAACTTTGCCTCCAGCAGCAACCTTGTTCAGCCTGCTGTCACCACTCTGACCTGTTTCCTCAGAGAATTGCCAAGTTTATTAGAGCAGTGACCTCCTTTGGCTCTGGGGGAGACATTGTACTTTAAATATCCTGGCTCTGCTCCCTTTACGCTCAACTCTGCCTACTCGTCTTCCTTCCTTCATGTCTTCCCACCCTAGCAAAGTCCAGGTGCTGTATGGAGGGACGGACTTGTTTGACTATGAAGTGAGGAGGACTTTCAACAATGACATGTTGCTGGCCTTCATCAGCAGTAGCTGCATAGCTGTCTTGGTCTACATCCTTACCTCCTGCTCAGGTAGGCTGTAGTCATGACTGCCCTGGTCTCACACAAATCCAAATGTGCCATGACTCCCTGTGTCTATGCAAGCCCCAGGAGAGGCTCTGATGCCCTATCACCAGCCTGGCTTTGTGGCACAGCAGCATGCAGAAGGTCATGCAAGTCTGATTCTCCAGAGCAAAGAATTGTGGGCAGGGTGGGGGAAAGGCTCACAGGAGAACAGGAATAAGATGCAAATTCCCATCTTACTAGCGCTGGTGTAAAGCTGATGTGATTTCATGGGTGGGCCTCATGGGAAGGAGTCTGCAAGCGGTACCCTGTCACCAACACACTCCTGGGAACCAGTATCCCAACAAAGCAGGTGCGAGGTGTCTGTTCTCCCAGGGGGCAGCCAACAGTACTACTTTTTCCGTGTTCCTTTCTTCCTATAGTGTTCCTGTCATTCTTTGGCATTGCCAGTATTGGACTAAGCTGCCTGGTGGCTCTGTTCCTGTACCACGTCGTATTTGGGATCCAGTACCTGGGTATACTCAATGGTGTGGCTGCCTTTGTCATTGTGGGGATTGGTAAGCACATCCTTGCTCAAAACCTACCTGTGCTGCCTTGCCATAACTCCTACCTGTAGGAGAGAGAAAGGTGATGGTGGCAAATGTGGACTGAATTTTCAAGCCTTTTCCCTCCATTACCTGTGAGTGAAATATTTGCGGGTCAGATGTTGAAGGGAAATTAGATTTTTAGTATGTGTCCCTACTGTGAGCAATGTATCAAAATCTCCCCACTCTTTTACTAGGGGTTGATGATGTCTTCGTTTTCATCAACACCTACCGCCAAGCCACCCACCTCAAGGACCTGCGACTGCGCATGATCCACACTATCCAGACAGCAGGGAAAGCCACCTTCTTCACTTCCCTGACCACAGCTGCAGCATATGCTGCCAACATCTTCTCTCAGGTACACTGTGGCTTTGGGATTTGGGGCTTTCTGTTTCTGCCAGAGAGCCTAATAGAGAGGGAAGCTGTCATTACTATCCTTCTGTCCTCTCCTTCAGCACAGGGGCATGCTGGACTTGCTTGCCCTAGAGGGCTGTCCCTTACCTGCTCTAAGGCAGTGGACACTCTCCCTGTATCAGCATCCAAGGCAATATTTCCTGTGCCACTGATCAAACAGGATGCAGTGGCTGTCAGGCTCTGGCTCAGCTCTTTACCTACTATGTTTGTTGACTACCATGACTGAGGTCAGCATGTGCTATTCTCGGGTTCCTCCGGATATCTATTTCTAGCCTGGTGTCTCTCCAGATCTCCTGCCCCAGTCGATCCCAACTCCATGTTCTCTGTCTTCATGTAGATCCCAGCCGTGCATGACTTTGGACTCTTCATGTCACTGATTGTGTCCTGCTGCTGGGTAGCTGTGCTCTTCACAATGCCAGCTGCTCTTGGAATATGGACCCTTTATGTGTCCCCACTAGAGAGCTCCTGTCAAACCAGGTGAGCCCTGGAGCCTCCTTGTGTGGGTGGGAAGTTGTTGTAGAACTCACGGCCAAGGCAGTGTGCAAATCCCTGCCCTATCCTCTCAGTTATCCTCATCCCCTTAGGCAGCTTGGCTTTGCCATTCCCTCTTAGTCTCCAACAGAAGCGAACTTTAACTTCTGCCATTCCAGACTGGAGAAAAAATGGAAGGGCCAGGTCCCAGTCTCATTCCACCTGGTGTACACACAGGTGCCTCCCAGGAGCCAGACACTGCAATGCCACTCATACCTCTTCATTGAATCCCATGGAGTGTTGGAGCCATTTGAGTCCTCAGAGCACTTACTGCACAGCTAAATCCTCAAGCTGTGGAGGCACAAGCCCCGCAAGTCAGACAGATCAACATTGCTCTTGCCGGTGAGCACGAGCGGGGCATGCAGATTTGTATTTGAAAGTCAGCACATTTCCCCTTCCCCTGCTCTTTAGCAGTGCAGATGACCTGGCCTGATTTAATTCATTAGCAGGGAGATGAACTGCTGAAACTCCTGTCACTCAGAGCCAAGTGTTCCCTGCTCAACCCTGCTTTCTGTATCCAGCCCAGCCTACTACTGCTTTGCCATAGCAGCTCAGCCCCTGACCTCTCAGCACTTAGCAATGGAAATTGCTCATGGCAGTGCCTGTTTTCTTTCCAAGTAATTGGAGCAGGCTGTTGCTGCTCTCCTTGTCACTGAAGGAGCCCACTGGTAACTCTTTGCAGGGTATGTGGCTTAAAACTCATGCCTTTGTCTCCTTCCCTGCTCCAATCCAGCTGTAGTCAGAAGTGTGCGAAAAAGAGTGCCTTGCACCTGGCTGAAGATCTCTTCATTGCCTCGGAGGCCACCTCCAGAGCAGGCAGAGAGACGCTTCCCTATCTTGATGATGACATCCCACTGCTCAGTGTGGAGGAGGAGCCTGGTATGTGCCTGCTGTGTAGTGCCTTCAGGGGGACCATACTGTCCTGTTCATCCTGCAGTTCCTCCTGTCCCTGCCACTGGTCTGTGCCTTAGTTTCCCTTCTTTTAAGCTGAAGATGGTGCTGACACAGGAGGTTGTACGAGTCTGAACTCACTAATGGTTGTAAGCTGCTTTGAGATCTTCAGTGGGTGTTGATACATGCTTTCTAACTGCTTTGCTAATCCTCTTGGGTCTAATGTGGATTGTACTTTCTGGCTGGAATCACTGACTGACAGGGATGTAGCCGTGAAACATCTAACCTATAGCACCTGGACAGCTCACCTTTCAGTAAGAGTTTTCCCCTCTTCCCTGCCATTCAGAGCACTGCATTTGGGAAGCAGGTAAGAGAATACTTAGTTATTCTCCAGCATCACCTCCTCAGAGCATCTACTCCGTCATGGTAAGAAGAGGGCAGTGACTTGCCTGAGACCACATAAGCAATCTAGAAAAAGAGCCCAGAAATTTCCTAGCTGTTGTTAGCAGCAGATAATCCTTCTAGACCTGATTGAAGATAAGGGTGCTTACAGGGTCATGCTCTGTTGTACTTGGCTTTTAAAACGTGCTGGGATCTCTTCCTTTTAAAACCCCCAGCGGAAGTTGTCTGGGCATAGAGTAGCTTTCAGGCCTAGCAGCAAACTGGAACTGGAGGCAAACGAATCAATGGCTGAGAGCCCACCAGTCCCACAGCAGTTTGCAGACCCCCTCCCTGCAGAGGAGGCTCTGAGCTGCCTTTGATAGGCACACAACTAAGCTTTAGCACTGTTCTGCAAGAGCTGTCTCCTTAGTATGCCAGAGCCACATGCAGTGGTAATGCAGGGAAATAACTCCTTCCCTTCCCTTGAGCAGGTAAACATCAGGATGCTTTTCTCCAGGGGCCCCAGGGCATCAGGTAACTTGTGAAGAAGCAAAGCAGCTTGTTCTAGTTGGTGACCAAGCATGGTCTGTGGGTCAGATGTACAGCATGCCAGGCACACTTTGACCCTGCTACAGCAAATGCCCACTTCTCACCCATAGAGAAGAGGGCAGTTCCCTAGGCACCCCTCAGCTGGAGTAAAGAGATCAGATAGGAGCCAGGCTGCAGTCAGGAAGAGGTCAGCTGTGTGCAATTAGCTGTAAGACATACTTAGTGGGACAGGGACAAATTTTGCTTGTCCCAGGAAGCATGCAGTGTCCCTGTGACCTTATGGACAATGTTAGTGGGACCTGGCAGAGGAAGAGTAGCCTGAAGCATAGGCTTTGGACTGAGCTATGGATTTAGAAGTGTAGTTGTCACATGGCAGTGACTCGACAAAGATGTTTCCTGTGACATCCTGGGAAGTCACTGCCTCTGCCTGGGTCTTATTCCATCTCTTTAGCTTGAGTGAGTTGTACAGCACCTTGCAGAAGATTTTGTAAATTGGAGCAGAAAGCTATGAGAGACACTGAGCACTGAGACTGCCTTTGATTTCTCTTTCTAGGCTCCCTGGAAATGGGGGATGTCCCTTTGGTATCTGTGATGCCAGAAAATCTGCAGCTTCCTGCAGAGAACAGCAACCGGGGTCACTTGATAACTCATCTGCAGGAGCTGCTGGAACACTGGGTGCTGTGGTCTGCAGTGAAGAGCAGATGGGTGATTGTGGGTAAGGAAGGAGGGGGGTGTATCATCTGCATGGATTTTTAGAGGGTTTGACAGCATCTCAATTGGTCCCCAAGCCTTTATTATTAGTGACAAGAGGTTGAGAAAAGGGATGTAGTAGATGGCTTCTAACTCAGTGGAAGAGTGTCCCCAGAACAGTAAGTCCTTAAGGGAACTGCATGAGGAACTCAGACTTTTCCATCCCTCTCCTTTCACTCTGATCTGAAATCGCAAGTCTTGATGGGGTTTTCCAGGCATGAGGCTCATTACAAGAAAGCCTAGCTGCTAGTGTGCTTTAGGGGCTGTTCCTTTTTCCTGTTCCTTTGAAAATACCACCTTTCTGCCACACCCCTGCTGCCTGAGTATGTCCTAAGTGCAAGATGCATGTAGGGTCCCACACACTAACCTGGGCTTCTCCTTGCAGGGCTCTTTCTCCTTGTTTTGCTCCTGTCCATATTCTTTGCTAGCCGCCTCCATCCAGCTAGCCGTGCTCCAGTCTTGTTCCGGCCAGACACCAACATCCAGGTGCTGCTAGACCTGAAATACAACCTGAGTGCTGAAGGCATCTCCTGTATCACCTGCTCAGGTGAGAGTGCTGGTCCCCAGACCACGGTGGGTACAGCCTAGCCTAAGCCCTGAGCAGGAGGAGCTGCAACCTGAGGTGGAGGCCTACATCGTTCAAATATCTCATTAGACATTGGACGGACCCTCTTGAAGGGAGGCACATATTGGGAGTGGGGTGATTCAGTTGCCTGTAGGAGTAGAGAATTTTGAAAATTATTTCCTGCTTTAGCCAGGAACTGCCTGAGTGTTTCTGGTGGAGAAATTCCATGAAAACTGACTACTTTTACTCATAAGTGCTGGTCACATGCCAGTGACCAGCTGGGGGTCTGTGGCTCTGTGTTCCCTGTTTAGGGTTTGGTGTTCAGTAGCAGTCTATGGTGTGTGCAGGGCTGGTAGGTCTCTTGTCATGCCATTCGCTCTTTCCTCCCTGACTAACCTTGTGGGACAGGTTTGTTTCAGGAAAAGCCCCACAGTTTGCAGAACAACATCCGAACCTCCTTGGAAAAAAAGAAGAGGGGCTCAGGGTCACCTTGGGGAAGCAAAGGGAGCATAAGTGATACAGGGCAGCAAGGTAAGTGGGCCATGATGACTCTGACCACATTTGCATCCAGGGCCCAAGGATCCACTCAGGTAGAAACTAAATCATATGATCTATGAATAGCTGGTGGGGAATAATTCTCTTCAGACCCTGCCCTGCTGAGCCCTAGCTTGGTGCTGGATGTAAGGGGCATCATTACAGTCCCCCTTCCCCAAATGCCTACTGTTCTCTAGGACGTGGTCCTATAACCCAGGTGGCAGTACAGTCTAGTGACAAATCCCTCTGGTCTGAGTACCAGACTAGGAGCTTAGAGCTTTTGCATCCCAGTCCTATGTCACGATCCTGTTGGCAGGCCGTAAGGACAGTAAATTCAGCCTGCTTTGCAGGGGGATTTTGAGGATAAAAGAGTTACTGGGCCAGGTCCCAAGATGACATGAATCACTAAGCCATCAGGAGTTATTGCAGCTCAGGATATATTTGTGAGTACCTTCTGAAAGGTGTGCTGTGCTGCTAGAAGGCAAAGGCTGTGCCTGCTGCCCCAGAGGAGACAGCAGACCAGAAGAACCCTCCTTTGCTGCTGCCCGTATCTGTAGGATTTGCTGATTGAGAAGTACCACTAGCCCTTATGCCCTCTGTTTTCTTCAGATCTCCAGGGGACTGTGTATATCTCCAAGTCCAGAAGCAAGGGAAGACCAGCCATCTACAGATTCTCACTGAATGCCAGTGTCCCTGCCCCCTGGCAGATGGTGTCACCGGGAGACGGGGAGGTGCCTTCATTCCAGGTGAGTCAGTCCAGGGATGTTGGACCCCTCTATCAAGAGTGCAGCACTCAACAGGTGAGCATAAGAGCCTCCTCCTGTCTCTCCATGGGGTCCTAAGTGGCTCAGGGTGAAATTTGCAGGGCATTGCATAAGGTAGCTAACATGAAGGGCATTGTGCCTGGCACCATTAAAGATTATGCCTCATAGTGCCACAATACTTACCTGTTGCTGTTGTGATGTGACTGTCAGCAATGGGAGCAGAAGTGTGGGTGTCTGTGGAGATCAGATGAGGCCTGGCACCATCGGCTGAGCTCATTCTAGTAGAAACTGCTACCGAGATGGCTGGATTCCCACTGCTTCCTTCTGTACATCCACAGACACAGGCAAGCGGGCTACGCTGCTTGAGTATAGGCCATATTGGACACACACACGCCCAGGAGGACTCGCTTTCAGATGTTCCTCACCCTGGACAGAGCAGCCGCCATTCAGCCTAGGCCACAGAGAATGGGGGTGGCAAGGGGCCCCATGACACACTGGCCGACCCTGGGAAGGAGGCAGGTTTTGGGCTGGCTGGGTTTGTGCCTGCAGTGCTCGTTCTGTGTGGCTGTGCCAGTGCTCGGGGAGGAGGGGAGTGTGTGATGCTAATGTGCAACAGGCTGCAACCCTGTGGAGTTAAGTGTCTGTTTTCATTAATCCATTGCTTAGGTGTATAGAGTGCCTTTCGGTAACTTCACCAGGAAGCTGACAGCTTGTGTGTCCACAGTAGGGCTGCTTAAGCAGACGAGCCCCAGGAAGTGGATGATGACCACCTTGTCCTGTGACACCAAGAGAGGCTGGAAGTTCGACTTCAGTTTCTACGTGGCCGCCAAGGAGCAACAGCGAACACGGTAACCTTCCAAAACCCACTCAGGGCCAGGAGGCAAAAACAGCACAGCTGAGTGGCTGATAGGGGATGCCTGAAGTCCAGTGCCAGTCCTGCTCTCAGTTGATGACATCCATGGCCCTTAGGACTTTCTTTGCTGCAAATATGCCCCATCTTTGCAAAGTTATTCTACAGGCCCATAGCATCATTGACATGCCAAAGGCTTGACAGGTGCAGGACTGTGACTGGTTGCTTTGGGCATCAAAAAGACAGCGCTGATCTTGGTCTTGCCCTTACCCACCTGAACTCTTGGGCTGGACAGGTAGTGCAGAATATGCAATGGCTAGGGAACCAGATCTGGAGTTGCTCACCTTTTTCTTCTGTCCCTGAGAACATTTGTTTCCATGTAATGCTTTGAACACTTTATTTTTACTACCTCTGGTCCCCTATAACAAACTTTCTTTGCTGCACAGGAAACTGTATTTTGCCCAGTCGCACAAGCCCCCTTACCATGGCCGAGTGTGTGTAGCACCTCCTGGCTGTCTTCTCAGCTCTAGCCCAGATGGACCCACCAAAGGCATCCTTTATGTTCCCAGTGAGAAAGGTAAGCAGATGAGGATCTGTTCAGCCATGTCTGACTGCCAGGTCTAGAGAGCCAGACCCTTTTTTGCTGCCTTCTGATGTAACCAGCCTTTCTTCTGTATTTGACAGCAGCACCCAAAGCAAAGCTATCAGCCACTTCTGGATTTAATCCTTGCATGAACACGGGCTGCGGGAAGCCAGCAGTGCGGCCACTGGTAGACACAGGAGCCATGGTGTTTGTAGTGTTTGGTATCAGAGGTGTGAATCGCACAAGACGCCCGGACAACCACGTCATCGGAGACATGGTACACACATTCTGGCATGCTGGACAGGCATGCTTGGGGCTGATGAGTGAAGGATGGTCTCCCTGGATGGTGTTTAATTAATCCCCACAGCCCAGGCAGCGTGGTCCAGCGGTCTAGACAGATGGAATAGCAGAGATGGTAGCATTGTGATGAGCTAAAAGTACAATTCTGTTCTAGCAAATTCACAAAGAATGGAGATCAGGAAGCCCTTATTGAAACCACTTCAGACTTTTCAGAAAATCCCTTTCTGAGTGCAATATCTAACCTTCTAATTTTGAGTCTAAATCTGGCTTTCCTGAGGATTTTAGAGCAAACCCATCTTGAGCTCAGTATGAAAATCTCACTACAAATTCAAGATCCAGGGAACTGATACTTTTCTATATTTTTTTATCTTGTTATGAGATATTAACATGAAAAAATACAAATCAATTACTCTGGGGAAAGGTTACTAAATGTGACTTTTCCAGGAACAGCTTCTCTCCCAGATCTGATACCTTGACACATTCACAGCCTTTCTCCAGAAAAATTATGCTTAGCTCTGGTTACTTGGCAAATGGACTTCAGCTTTCTGCTGTTCTTCCTGCCCTCTGATTTGGGGGCACTGTGCAAAATCAGCCTTTGCCTGTTTCCTCTGGAGGGGGCAGTGTGAGATGCAGGCAGTGGAGTGCACAGAAAACTGGAGTTCTGTGCTGGGCACTGCTAGGGCTTCAGAGCTGCTCGTTAGGCAGACCCTAATGGTGTTGGGCATGGCATGGTGGCTATTCATTTGTCAGTGCTTCTGTTGTACTGCCTGCCTTTTTTTTTCTTTTTTTCTCTTTCTTTTTTTCTTTTTTTCTCTTTCTTTTTTTCTTTTTTTCTCTTTCTTTCTTTCTTTTTTTCTCTTTCTTTCTTTCTTTTTTTTTCTTTCTTTCTTTCCTTTCTTTTTTTTCTTTCCTTTCTTTTTTTTCTTTCCTTTCTTTTTTTTCTTTCCTTTCTTTTTTTCTTTCCTTTCTTTTTTTCTTTCCTTTCTTTTTTTCTTTCCTTTCTTTTTTTCTTTCCTTTCTTTTTTTCTTTCCTTTCTTTTTTTTCTTTCCCTTCCTTTTTTTCTTTCCTTCCTTTTTTTTCTTTCCTTCCTTTTTTTTCTTTCCTTCCTTTTTTTTCTTTCCTTCCTTTTTTTTCTTTCCTTCCTTTTTTTTCTTTCCTTCCTTTTTTTTCTTTCCTTCCTTTTTTTTCTTTCCTTCCTTTTTTTTCTTTCTTTTTCTTTTCTTGGGTGGGGGCGGGGCGGTGGGGAGCAGGCAGCATGTAGTTTATTCCTGGGTTATCTGGTGAGACAAAGATGTCCAGTGGGTTCTTCCACCATATAACCTGTGGTCTGTATAAGCTAGTCCCAGGCTGTGTAGCCAGGAGAGGATTCAGCTTCTGACTTCTTGTGCCAGTTGCTGTGTGTATGCTTCACGTGTGGTGGTCTTATTGTTGTGTCTCCTTGTGAAAGGGCAGCGTTATCTATGATGACAGCTTTGACCTCTTCAAAGAGATTGGCAACCTGTGCCGCCTCTGCAAAGCCATAGCCAGCAACACCGAGCTGGTGAAGCCAGGAGGGGCTCAGTGCCTGCCCTCTGGTAGGTAGGGCTAATACCAGCCACAGAGTCCTTGGGGAGATTCTGGGTCCCTGGGTAGAAACTGGTTCTCACCCGCCAGTCTGAGGAGCGTGGCAGATAAGGGCTTTTAAACTTTCAGATCCCAGCTTGATGAAGCAGGGAAAGGAAAAGGAGATACCAGTCAATGATAAATACAGGCAGTGCAGGGAGGACAGGTGTTTCTCAGCAGTCAGCTCTCCTGACCTGGTTGCAGCACAGCTCTGCCTGTTTCTACCTGGCTTAAGTCACAGCTCCCATCTCCATGGGACATTCACCTCATGCTTCCATGTGTTGTGCCAGCCATTCTGGGGATGAGAAATACACAGTGAGTGGGACAGGAATATCAGACTTCTGTTTTGCAGCTCTGTTTGTAGCAGCGTTTGCTTGAATTGGAGTCCTCAACAGCAAACCAGAAAGGGTGGCTACTTCTTGCTGCCCTTTTCTTCCCAAGGCAGCTTTACCCTCCTAGAACATGTCCCTGGTTATGCTTTCTGGGAGATGAGAAAGAGAAATGGTGTCTTTTAACTCCAAACACACTGGGAATATTCTTTGGGATTTAATCCAGTGAAGGTAAGAACAGAATTGCATCTGTTCTTTCCAGTCATGGATATTGCTTGTGATACACTTAACAATCTTTTGGACAAGTAATATCTTCTTAGTAGCTCCTGAATAACCAGCAAATCACACCTGATCTCATTGTGACGAGGCTACTCACTGCCATGTGGCTTCACATACCTAACCAGTGACTGTCTCTTCCAGCTTCAGAAGTCACAAGGTTGTGGAGCTGAATCTAGGAAGTGTATATTGGCTTCAGGCCAAAAGCCAATCTCATACCTAGAGAAAATGCCTTCCAGGCCAGGCAGACAGCTCCTCAGCACTTTCTGTTTGTACTGCTTCCTGACAGCTGGGGACAAACAGGGGTGGTAGTGCCCTGTCCACTGCTGATGGCAGAGTGCCCTTTCAAGCCAGCAACAGCTGAGGGTTCTGGTGCCGAGACCTCAAGGGCTTTGGCAAGTTAGAGTTGCAAGGGGAAGCAGCTGCTGACAAATGGGTCCTGCAACTTTCTCTTGGGTTTTCCCCCCCCCCCCCCCTTGCTCCAACATGCTTCCTTTCCCTGTCCTGTTCTTCATCTCTTGCTCTTTCTTTCTCTCCAGGTTACAGCATCTCCTCCTTTCTGCAGATGTTGCACCCTGAGTGCAAGAACATCCCTGAGCCAAACCTGCTGCCCGGACAGCTCTCTCATGGGGCAGTGGGGGTGAAGGATGGGAAGGTGCAGTGGATCTCCATGGCATTTGAATCGGTGAGCACATGGCATTGCCATCTATCCTTGTGACAGTTTCTTCTTTTGACTTCTGAGGGTGTAGCTATGCTCTTTCTGTACTGGCCACTTCCATTTGCAGCCATAATACAGCGTTTGCTAGTATTTGTGCCTTGTTGCAGACAGATGCCTGTACTCACAAGTTGCTGGAAGTGGTTGCTTATGCCACAATTAGCTCTTACTGTGAGAGCTCAGGCAAAGAGCTGGTGGCAGATTTGCCCATCTGCTACTGCCAGTTCTGCGTGGTGCTGCAGCTCCAGCTGGCTTCTTCTACCTCTTCCCTTGCCATGCATACCCTGCCCCAAAGAGCAGGACACAAGAATAACATGTTCATCTTGTTACAGACAACCTACAAAGGGAAATCTTCCTTCCAGACATATGCTGACTACCTGAAATGGGAGACATTCCTGCAGCAGCAGCTCCAGCTCTTCCCAGAGGGCTCTGCTCTCCGGCACGGTTTCCAGACCTGTGAGCACTGGAAGCAGATCTTCATGGAGATTATAGGCAAGTGACTGCCATGTTTCTCTCCCTGAGGAGCCCATGCTCTCTGATACATCTTCACAGCACACTGTGTCCCATATGATGCACACGTGTTACATCTTCAGTCCCTTACCATTGCTGTGCAAACTCCTAAAGCTTGTTTCTGCCCCAAGCGGTGTATACTGTCAAATCCTAGGCAGAGCCCAGGGAAATAGAGAAGGGAAAGGACTCTGCCCTGCTGATGTGAGAGGCAAGAAGTTGATCATCCACTTTCCACTTTCATCCTCCCCTTCCCATCTCCTCCAGTGAGTCCCTGCCTGCCTTGTTGCCAACAGGGACACGGTGCCTTTCTCATCCCGACTGTCACCTTCCAGGAGTCAAACTAGCTGGCTATTTTTCTTCCAGGAGTGCAGAGTGCCCTGTACGGTCTCGTCCTCTCACTGGTTATTTGTGTGGCTGCAGTGGCAGTGTTTACCACTCACATCCTCCTCCTGCTGCCAGTGCTGCTCAGCATTTTAGGTAAAAACACCAATTCCAGTATGTCAAGCCTCCCCTTTGTTTGCAGTTGTTGGGTTGTGGCACTGCTGAGTCTCTGTTGATTTGAACTGAGTTGCTCTTACTCTGTGTAAACCCTTCTGGCTCTCCAGGAGCCAGTCCTGATAAATGTAGATGAACGGGAGAAACTCTCAACAAAAGCATGGGAAGCTCATTGGGAAAATAGATTTGTGTGTCTAATTCCCAGTGTGTTTTATCTACACAATCCCTTCTATTTGTTTAAATAAGGGTTTTAGCTGCACAAATGCCATCCCTGCTTGTTATGTATAATAATGTGATTAAGTCCCACATGCTCTGAATAACAATTGCACTACTTCCCAAGGATCTGCACCATGGCTGCTGTTTCTAAGCAGTGGGAGATTTTAAAAGCTGAATATTTTAGCGGTTTTGTTAGTATTTGAAGTAAATTTGTAAATAGTTCCCTCTCCCTGGCTGGTGATTTGACGATATTGTGGTCTAAGTGTGTTGCTAAACTTCTCAGTTGAAAAATCAAATCTATCATTTTAAAACCACTTAGTCTCCCACACATGACTCAGAAACAAACATCACTCTTGCCTTTAAGAAAAACCTGTGCATGTGCTCAGCCTGTGTGTAACTCCAGCAAGCAAAACAAAGGGCCCTCTTTCCTGTAGTGCATGTGTGCACACACGCACACTTGCCTGGGCTTGAATTCATTTGGCAAACATTAGTCTAGACTGGCATCAATTTGTCAGTTTGCTTAATATTTAACTAGGTGCTTCACTGTGTCCCCAGCAGGTCTGATTACCTTATTGAATGGTCCCTATGGAAGGGGAAGGTGAGGGAAGTGTTTGCCTTTGTGGGCAGAAGAGAGTGTGTACGAGATTCAGACTGGCTAGCATGCAGACCTGCAGGGGTATGATCCCAAACTCCCCAGTGATTGACTTGTATCAGTAGGCCTGGGCAGCAGTCCCAGAGTCCTTTAAATTTGTCTAACGTGACCTTCTTCACACAGGGGTGGTCTGCTTGGTGGTGACAATCATGTACTGGTCTGGCTGGGAAATGGGAGCTGTGGAAGCTATTTCTCTCTCCATCCTCGTTGGCTCCTCTGTTGATTACTGTGTGCACCTGGTGGAGGGCTACCTGCTGGCAGGGGAAAACCTGCCACTACACCAGGCAGAGGTGAGCTCTTTTCTTCCTATAGCCTTGCATCTGTTCCACTCATGCTCTTCATGTCACTTGGCTGTCATGCAGGACCTAAGGCATGATGGGCAAGGGGAGATGTGTCTTGCCACCCTCACAACATTCCTGGGGTGCTTGCTGCTTGTCCAGCTGACTGGTCAGAGACTGATATGAGCATGTGTACCTGAGTACAGTAAACCCAGCTGAGGGTCCCACCCACAGCTGTGTGCAAAGCAACCCCTTTTCATGTCCCAGTGAAGACAGTCTTGTGCTGAAATGGCCCTATGCTCATCCTGTAACCTTTGCAAATTGCTTTGCTGTGCTGTGCTGGACCTCCAGGTCTTCTGTGGCCTTGTTAACATCTTTTGCCTCTTTGGGAAGATGGAGACCACAAAAGTTTGAGGATCTCTAATCCCAGATGTAGTGTCTGGGTGCAGTGCCTCTGTTGCGTAGGCCCCAGTCAGTCTCGTGTGGCTGAAAGGAGACACAAAATCCAGCAGACTTTGCCTCTACTGGGTTTTAACCTCATGGCTGTTTGCCCAGTGTGTTCAGAGACTGCATGAACTGTCCAATCTGCACTCATGCAGCATCTTTGTCCTGGACCAGGACCCTATGAGCTAAGCCACCCTCTCAAAGGCTAAAATATTAGTGCAGCCCCATGTGCTTGTCCCCACTCCCCCTTAACACTGCTGTCCCTTCTGCCAGGACCCCACAGCGTGCCGCCAGTGGAGGACGATTGAAGCAGTCCGTCACGTGGGTGTGGCAATTGTCTCAAGCGCCGTCACCACAGTGATTGCCACCGTCCCACTCTTCTTCTGCATCATTGCCCCTTTTGCGAAGTTTGGGAAGATTGTGGCCCTCAACACAGGAGTCTCCATCCTGTACACATTAACTGTGAGCACAGCCCTGCTGAGCATCATGGGGCCTGGCACCTTCATCCGCAGCAGGACTTCGTGCCTCAAGGCTGTGGTGGGGGTGCTTCTTGCTGGCCTGCTGGGTCTATGCATCTGCCTTGCCCTGCTGAAGAGCGGATTTAAGATCCCTCTCCCTTATGGGACAGCCCTGTAAACCCTATGCCGAGAGCCACATGCTCTGTCCTCTTGCTCCCTTTCTTTTTTTCTTTTTTTTAAAGGATATTTTTTGTAAGAAAAAAAAAAAAGAGGGAAAAAGTCCCCTTTTTCCAGAAGTTTTTCAACTCCAGATGCACTTTATTTTCTAATGGGTTTTGCTCTAAACTTGTATTTATTTTGGGTAGTGGTGGATGGATGATGGACAGTGAGGGCTGCCCAGGGAATACCTCAGGCCATGAGTAGGAGGGGAGGAGGGCTCCTTCTCTCAGTTTTCTTTCTGCTTTTATTTTCTTTTTTCCTTTTCTAGAGCTTTCTGGAACCACAAAGCTAAAAGGGGAGAAGGTGGGAAGGCCATCTGATCCTTTTCAAAACTGTTCCCTCTGCCCCTCCCCTCCCCTTGGCCAAGGTCAGCATTGCAACGATGACTCTTGAGGTGATGTTCTACCCCCACGCCAAGCCTGTGCCTCATTACCTGAGCCTTCGAAAACAGCACTGAGTTGTTGGACAGGTATGGGAGATAGCATTGTCTGGACCCCTTTGTCATGCCCTGTACCCAAGCTAGACCAGCAGTGAACTTGCTGCACAGGAGCTGTTACAGGTGTTATTGTGGGATCCAAACTAGAGATACTGGGTGGCACCACCTGCAGTGACCTGGTTTCATCATTCACCGGGGGCATCAGGACGCATGGCTTTCCCCTTCTTTCTGAAGGGACAGCATGCATTTCGCTGGGATCACTTGGGTCTGTGAACAGCCATCAGGAATGCAGTCAGTGCCCTCAGCGGCGTGCCCTCCTCTTCCTCATCTCAATAGTGAGGCCAAGGCAGTATTGATGCCCAGTCCCACCTCCTGCTCAGTGTGTAACCTCACCAGTCACTGACTCTGCTCTTCATGGTGGAAAGAAAACAGCCTTGAGGGCCCTGCAGAGCCTTTTGGTCATGGCAGTCAGCTCTTAGCCTGAGGACAAGTTAACCACTGGGGCCAAGGAGAGCCCATACCGGGTGGCATGCATGGATAAACAGTGGTGCATCCTCTGTGGTACCTTAGAGACACCTTCCATTGTGGAGACATGAGGGCAGCGGAGCTTCAGCCTGCGGCTGCTGCCTGCTCAGAGCAGATGGTTTATATTAAAGTAAAATGAAATCACAAACTGGTGCCATTAACAAGTACATCTTAAGCATCACTGATTCTATCATTTTTAAAATTGAAATAGCTAAGTGTGTGCATTGATAGGCGGCACATCTGGTCCTTGGCAGAAGGGGAGGGGTCAGGCCCCCTGGGAGATGCATTAAACGTTATTTACAGGGATGCCGATAGAGAGGGGTGACCGGAAAGCAGCCTGACTCCATTTGTTTGCAGATACCATGTCCCTGGTGGTTTTGTGTTCTCTGTCTGGATTTGACCCCCTTTTTAAGATGGAAATTCCAGGAAGCACATCCCCATTGCCAGCCAAGTTCTGGGGACTGTGCTGCTGAGACAGACCAGCAGCTGCTTCTGAGTGGCTCAGTGTATCCCTGCTCTGACCCCTGCCAGTCTTATACCTTCACATCATGTCATCCCTGTGAAACTGGATCAAATGTTTCTTCCTAAACTAGGTTCCCCAAGGTGTCAGCTGGAGAGAGGAGTGCCAGGACAGGACTCTTATTGATGGCAGGTGCAATCCAGAGCAATCCTGCTGGAGGCAGTGAGGGTGGTGATAGCATGAGCAGAACAGACCTGGCTTCCTCCTTGTCATCCCATGGTGCAGCTGAGTTACCTTTTTCGGCAAAGTGTTAAATGTTCCTTGGCACCTATCTCTGATCTGCACCAGACCCTTCATAATGAACCCTGTGCCCATGAATAAATGGTTCTGGAAAGGATTTTTTACTATCCTTAAGCTGTGCTGCTTTGGCTGCTGTGCGCAGTTCAGCCCCAACATTGATCTGTAAGCCATGCTTTTCCCTATGTCTGTTCTCCAAATTTAATTACTAGTGGTGCCCTGATCACTCCTAAGTGGCAGTGAGCATAGATGGCAGTGTGCTGATGATGTACAGCCCCATGAGACCTGTGTGGGTGCTGCAGGGGAGAGCAAGGTAGCCCTAGTGCTGCTGCCGAGGATGCTGTGGCTGGTGGCCTGACCTGAATTTAGCTAATGCTTCAAACTCCTTGGGGTGATTAAAGCTGATGGATATTTCCAGGTCACCAAACAAGAGAATAAGGTGCTGAGTCCACCCTTAGAGGAAGTTCCTCCTTCTATGAGCATGAAGAAACTTTGAAAGGTGTTTTAAGATAAGGCACAGATGTGCTTTGAATCCTGCCAAGTTTAAAGCTCATTTAAGCCCCTGGTGTCCTATGTTTGTGCTCACTATAAAGAGGCTCTGTAAGCCCCCCACCTCCAGAGCGATTCTGGACACACCATGCTGGGCCCATTCATTCAGCCACTCTTGGAAGGCAAAGATTAATTTCAAAGTAGAGGAAAACTTTTTATGTCTCTTGGGTCTGATCTGGCAGCGTCTGATCAGCAGACAAAAATAACAGATTTCTTGGCGCCTGACAGGATCTGATCTGTTTTCTGGAGCAGGCAGGGGAAAGGGCAAGCTATCATTTTTCCCTTCTCATCTCTGGCCAGCCCAGGCTCACTTAGTGCAGAAGGGCTGGCTGGCACTAGCTGGAGCAGGACATCACCTTGCCCTTGTTAGTCCAAGTTGGTACTTGGACAAAGGAGAGCAATGGCTTGAGCGATTCAGAAAGAAGAATGAGAGACTGAGATAGGTGCAGAGCTGTAGCAGATGATTCACAAAGGCGTACTGAGGAGATTGTGCCCCTCCAGCAAGAAAACTGAGGCAAGGAGAGGAGGAGGAACTTATTCCAGATTGTAGTAGGATGGCAGAAGAGCCAGGAGATGATTCTAGGTGATGCTTTTCACTGCAGGGACTCACTGGATGTTGGTAACCTGAAAACTTGATTAAACGTAGTCATGACACTGGTCTTAAGATCTAACAGACACTTGCCCCATCATCATTTTACTCTGCACAGCTCTGTCTTCAGGATGGCTGGTGCTTTGTGGGCTGTGGAGTGAAAGAGGCTTAGAGATGGGGCCCAGCCTTCCCCAAAATGCTGGCAACACCCTGATCTCCCCAAGCATCTGTGGAGAGAATAAATCAGTAGCAGATGTGTACATCCATCTCCATGTAGGCAGTGTCCTCCTTAGGATTAGAAAATATTCATAAAATTACAGAGGTAAGAAAATGGATGGGTTTATCTGAGCAAATGTGAAGGTGGGGCTGACAGCCCTGCTGGGAATCAGTGCTCCGAGGCAGATGCTCGTAGCAATAAAAAGCAAGGCCTCACCTGTCTGGCATTGTTCTGGGAGCAGATGCTCACCCTAAATTAATTCCTCCCACATCTCTACCTATCTTCTTTCTCTGATGACCCCTCTCTTTCTGGACCATCTCTTGGGCCCTGTCATCTTGCTGAGCAAGGTGCAGCCTTTTCTGTGGTAGCTGCTTGTGCCTAAGGTGCTCACAGAGTCTGGACTAAAAGTGGCTAGAGCTTGTCTCAGGGAGAATTTCTCAGGCAGAGGAAGCTAGGGAGTTAAAATGCTTCATATGAAGCTGTCAGTTTTCATGTTTTTAAACAGTATAACACAGCAGACCAGCCTTACTTAGAAGAGAATGCTCCAATTTTCTATTTCAAAACAATTTTGCTGCAATTAAAATGTACACAAGTTCTCAGTTACAGCACACTGCAATGGAATATTTTTAACTGCCCACTCATTTATTTCTAGTGAATCCTATTTTGAGGGTTACATTCTGAAAAGTTGATGTTAATGTTTCAGGATGGGGGTCATTCTGAAACTGTGTGGTCTCCTACAAAAGGGAGCGGGTGCTATCCTGACCAGAAGCTCTGTCCCTGCCAGCCCAGGGCAGTTGCAGAAGAACTCTGCTCCCCAGTGTTGAAGCACTGTGATAGATGCACAGAGCTGGTGTTGCTGCTCTTTGCCTTCAGTGGTGCTGCTAAGAGAGTTCAAGGCTCCCCATGGCTGTGGACACCCGGGGGGAGAGTCCCTGCTTGCAACAGTCCTGTTGAAACCAGCTTTGGAGCACGGAGGAACAGAGCTGATGTGATTTGCGAAGATCAGTGGCAGGAAGGAATAGACCTGGGTCTCCTTGCTTTGTTTGTTTCCTTATGTTGTGGTGCCTTTTGAGGTGGTGGTCTGTACAGGCAACTGGGGCATCAGGTTTGGACACTGACCTCGGCAATTCCAAAGGCCACAGGTACTGAAAGGGGATCAGTGGCTGAGTTGGGCTGTGTTTCTCAATCCCTGTTAGATCTGAAACTATGCCAGAGCAAAGGCAGCCTGAGAAATACCCCCAAGGAGAAGGACATGTAGCATGCTTACGGAGTTCCTGGGACCACTGATACGGTAGTCTGGATGCAGTGGTCTCCAGAGACCCCTGGCTTTGTCTCTGCCGGAGCAAACTGGGATGTTGCTTTATGTCACAGCATCTAATTCTTTTAACTTGACCTGCACTGAATTTTATTGCCAGAGCAGCCTGCCCTCCTGGAGGGTTATAAAAGGCTTTTTATTTAACCCTGTGACACGTATAAATCCTCCCACACTGTCCACCAAGGAAGCTGTGCAGATTGATTTGCAGCCCGGCTCGACAAATTCGCAGTCTCTTGGTTACTTCTTCCAAAATCACTCCCCACCCCAGATAGCACACAAGCCATAGTTCGCAGTTTTTTCAAAGGCCTCAGCTAACTGCTCTGCCCTGGCTTAGTACCCAGGGTCCTGGAGCTAAAAGTCGTTCAAGGCCTGTCTCCATCCTGAGGACATGGTTGGTTGGTTGGTTGGCTTTCTCCCCTCCTTTGGGTAGTTGCTGGAGGGGACAGGAGGGTGATGGCCAGGACCCAAGGCAGAGCAACAAGCAGATGAGTAGAAAGGTTTGCAGAGGGAAGCAGAAGAGAACAAATGGGAGGGAGGATGGTTCAAAAGTCAAGGGGAGAAAGAGGTATGAACACCCCAAGGACAGAGGGAGGGAGCGCGCTGCCGTTTCACCACGTCGTGTGCAGACCTTAGAGTGTCGGTTCTCAGAGTGATGTAGCACAATTCCTGATGTAACGTACGCGTGTTACTTTTGTAAGTTGTCTCCTACCCTCACTATTTTCAGTGTTCCTTGATTTTTGGAGACTGTTGTAAATAAAAGATTTTGACATTCGCACGTTTGGAGCCCTCACTCCTCACCATGTCACTGTTGCATGTAAACGTAGTGCTGGCCAGGGTGGCACTGATGGGTTATGTGTTGTGTGTGCAAGTAACGCAGCGGGGCTGAGGCCACAGCATCAGTTCCCAGCGTGCACAAGATTGTCTCTTCCTGCTGCTGAAATCAGACCCCTTGAAGCCAACTTACCACATCCAGAAAAGCTGACAGTCTGGAAAAGCCAGCTCAGGATCCCATGCAGGTCTGCAAGAGGGCTGGCTCAAGCGGGAGCTTTAGCAAAGTTTTGTGGAGGCCTTTTACTCCTCCATTCCATACTGTGCTTCTTCCAATGCACGAAGATTGCACTTCTGTGCTGACTCCATGAGAAGGGGATCCATCTGCCTGCTCCTGCGGCACTGCAGTTTCTCACAATGCGCAATGCCTGGCATGAACTTTTGGTCAAGATTTTGTCTCTGTGTCCTGTGCTGCAGCAGCGAAGAGCTGCTCTGCACTTCCCGGGACCACGGTGAACCAATGCACGCAGAGGCCAGCAGCAGGATAGGAGGAGGACCCAGGCATTTACCTCTCTTTGCAGCCGTGCTGAGAGAGGTTTGCTCCCCACCCCCTCTCATTTGGGTATGCTCACAGTGCACCCAGCTACAATGCTGCTGGGAAGGACAGCATCGACAGCACATTGCAGCAAAAACCTCCCATGTTTTCAAGCCCTCACTTCTACAGATGAGGCCAAAGTTACTGGTGAAGCCCCTGTTGTAATAAATACCAGGAAGGCTCAGGATCACAGGCTGATGAGTAAGAAAAAAATGCAGTATCCACAGCGAGGAGGAATGTGGTCCCTTTAATGAGAAGCTGGGGACTGCAGGTAGGGGAGGGTTTATGCTCAAGCCTGCTGCTGAGAAATTGCCAAGCAAGGCTGGAAGGGGGTTGGATTTGGCTATGAATTCAGCCCCTTGCCCCAAGAACAGGCGCAACGAGTGCTCCCTTGCATGCTGACAGGGAGCTGTGTGTGGACTGTGGACCACAGAAGAGGCATGTATTTCTCTTTGCAGGACTGTGGGACCACCTGGCAGTGGTGAGTGCCCAGGGCTGCCAAATGTGGGGATGGGGCACAGGAAAGGGGTGCCCTGGGGTACAGCAGCTGCAGACACAGGCAGAGATGGGCAGGGTTTCCATAGCTCTTCAGAAAATGGCTGATGGGCTGAGAAAGGGTTTGGGACAGGGGAAGGGTCTCAGAGGATGGATTACACAGGGCAACAGCTGCTCACTATTCGTTTCAAGCTGGCAGAGGTGGGAAGGAATTGTGTTTCTGCCTGAGGGAGCCTGTCCACGCAGGGTTGCTGCCTCAGCCCCTCTGTTAACACTGATGGTCCACGCTCTGAAACCTGCTGCCTGCGATTTGGCAGAGCCCCATCTCTTCTTCCAGGTGAGTGAGTCTGGTGTGAAGTCTTCATTACACACTGCAAATTCCCCCCGGTGTTCTGTCAAGCTGTGGCACAGCGAGGTCTCCATTGCCTCCCTGGTGCCCCACCAGCATTTAGGGGCTCTGCCTGTGCACCCTGCATCCCTTCTCCCACAGGCGCCTTCCCACCCTGAAACCGAACGCCAAGCCCTGATCCTGTGGCTTTGAAAGGGAAAAGCCACCTTCTTTCTGAAAAACCGCGTGTCAGAGCCTGCTCTTTCCACTTAGGCAGGATGCTGCCACTCTGCCTTTGTCCCTGTGTCACCCACCCGTCTCTGGGAGACTTTTGGGGGAGCCGGAGATGGGGCTGGGCTCGTTAGTGCTCCTTATTTTGGCTGAAGCTGCCGGCGGGGTGGGGGTGCACAGGGTGGGCGGCATGAGCCCTCCCGCCTTTGCACGAGGCATTTGCACGAGGCCGCGGCACGCGCCGGCGGTGCGGGCGAGCCCAGGTGCAGCCGTTACCTCGTCAGGGCGCCGTTAAGGCGCAGCTGCTGTCTGCGGTGGTGCTGAGGGGAGCTGGCTGCCTCCGCCGCGATGGGACACGTCACGAGTGTCGCCCCGGGGCGGTGGGGGCTGCGGTGGCGCCGAGCGGCGCTGTTGGGGAGGCAGGCGGGGGTCTGTCCTCTCAGGGCTCCGCCGTGCCGAGCTGCAGGGCGGCCTCGGCTCTCGGTGCCGCCCTGGGGAGCTTTACGAGGGGGGTTCAGTCCCCGGTACCCGCAGTGGGAGCGGCAGCCCGGCTTTTCCCGCCTCGGAGCGGCGCCGGTCCCGCTCCCTGTCCCATCCCGTCCCCTCTGCTCTGTCACTAATGCCGTTCCCCGCCCCTCCTCCCCTCTGCTGCAGGTGGCTTAGCACAGAAATAAGGAGCTTTTAAACCTTACACGTGGCTGACTCAGCCGTGCTGAGGAAAACACGGGTCTGCTGGGGTTTTAATTCATCCATCCACCCCCTCCACCCCCGAGACTTGAGCATGGTTTTTGCTCCTTGGTATTTTTCTCCCCAGTACTGTGCTCACTGTCTCTCATCTGCACTCTCTAAGCACCCTACCCCGTAGATGGTGCCTATGTGGGCATTGCCCTGTGTTGAACGGGGTTGGGAATCGGCCCATGGCTGGTATCTGTGCAGCCCCACATGGCTCATTATCCATTTCTGAGTAGCTCTGGAACAGTCTTCTCCCTCTGCTGATTGACACAGAGGTCAGTCAAAGATGATGACTCACTCTCTTCCCTTCCCTGGTAATTTGTTACCCTGCAGATGACACATCTTAGTGGCTCCTCAAGCAGTGAACAGAGCTCTGGCAGACCTGCGGGGAACCGTGCCTCTGGGATGCTCTTTTTCTATCCTTGTGGCTGTTTATTCAGCTATTATGTGCTCCCCAAGGCCTGAAGATGGTGATGAGCAAAAGCCAGAGAGGCTGACTGCCAGGTTTTCCTTTGCTGTAAGCCAGTGCAGGAGCTGAAGTGAGCCTAAAAGAGTAGGAACTTGGAAGATTTGTGGATTATGTTTCTCTGTTGGCCCACAATGCCTATTTCTTGTTGTCTTTTTCTTTTTTTTTTTTCTTTTTTACCCTCTCCCAAGTTAGAGCAAGTTTATTGCTGCAGGAGCTCAGCATGAAAACGTGTTTCAGACTGCTGCGTGCAACAAGCAGTAGAAAGGGCCAGGGAGCTTGGTGGCACCTTGATGCGTGTTCTGGCAGGGACAGAAGCAAGTGAAGGAGCCTGGACAGGAATAAGACCTGAAGTGCATGGGGCTGGGGTGAGGAAGGTTGCCAAAGATTTGTTTTCAAACCCAGATTTGAAGCAGAGAAGTTGTTTTTCCAGGTGGAGTTGTGCATGTGTCAGTCTGGGGGGATGGATTAATCTGCCAGTGAAGTGCAGCTATGGCTGGGCTGAAAGGCAGCAGCTGGCAAACAGTGCTGTAAACAACTGTCTGTGATGGGAAGTAGGGGAGGTTGAATTAAATCAGAAATAGGTTATGATTTAGGCAGGCAGTAGAAGTGTCCTCCATTTTAAACATCAAAGGTTGTGCTTCTGGAAAAGGAGGTTGTGAGGCAACAAATAAAGGCTATGGACTAGCCAAGAGGGGATGTGTCTGAGAGGAAGGGTTGTGTAGCTGATCTGACGGTGTGTGCGCAGGCAGGCTGGGTCATGTCCTCTTCCAGCGGAAGATGTAGCAGTTTGAGTCCCCCAAATGAGGGTGGGTACGAGGACATCAGGTTGCTGAAGGGGGGAGCTGAAACACGGTGCTGAGAGCATTGTGGCTTGGCTGGTTTTGGCAGGAAGGCAAGCAGCTCTTACTACCTCCTGACTGCTTTATTTTAATGCTTGTTAGCTTGTGTTCTGTGTTAGGCTCATCTTAGCTACAGGTGTGGGCACTGATATCTCATTCCGCATCACCAAAGAGCTCTGCAGCCTTGTCAGAGCACTGCAGGTGATGGGTGTTGAGTGATTAAGAAGTTCCCATACGAAATGACATGATGTGAGACTATTTCCCTAACCAAAATGAACCAGAGAGTGCAGATGCAGAAGGGATGGGACCCTTTATAGCCTGGGGCAGGGCAAACTCAGGGAGTGCTTTTAAAACAGCTGTGTGCAGGTGAGGCTTTTTTTCTTCTTAAACTTTAATGACCTTTTTAATTGAATCTCTTGGTGCTGAGTGAGAAGTGCAAGGTGACTGCAAGGGAAGGTTGCATGTCTGGACTAGGACTTTTAATCCTTTCTAGCTGCTGGACTCTGTCCCACTGAGCTTCCCAGGGTTGTGTTGTGTTGGACAGAGGCATATGGAGAGTCAATAGGGACTTGGGTGTTCTCTCTTGAACTCATTCCCAAACCCATCGGCTAGCTTGTGCCGGCTCCTGGGAGCCTTTCCCAAGATATAATGGCCTGGGCTTCCCCTGAGCTTTCTGTAGACTAACAAAGGAGTGGGGAAAACAAGCAGGTGAGTTGATCAAGCAGTCAGTGCATAAGCTAATTGCCCACAAATGGCTGTCTGAGTCTGGATGGAAGTTTGTTGTTTCAGCATTGAGCACTGCCTGTCAGAGCAGCTCCATGCTATGGGGAGTGATGAGAGCCATAAGCTGTCCCTTGGTGGCATTCAAGAGCACGATGAGTTTACTGCTGCCTGCCACAAGTGTTCTGCTTTGCTTCAAGGAGTTTGTGTTTGATGGACAGTATAGTTTTGTTACTAGAGGGTGAGCAGTGGTGGCTCACCTCCTTGAGTGTCACCTGCGCTTGTGGTCATCTCCTGAATGAGACATGGTGCAGGAGCACTGAAGGATTTGCTGCCTGTGGGATTTTCTTTCCAGCTGCTTGTCTGGAGAGGGGGAAGTTTCTGGCAAGAGAAACTCCTTCTTAAGTTGCAAGGCTGCTCCAGGGAAGGTAATGAGGTGCTGCTTTGGTCACGTTTGCTGCCTTTACCCGTTCTATCTTTAGACTCGGTCTGTGCCCTCTGGCATGGTGACATGGTGTTGCCTGCAGTCGGCTGAAACGGTTTGGGGCTCAGACTGAATTCTGTGAAAGCTAGACCAACTTTTTATTTTTCCTACAAGTGCTATCAAGCTAGTTCTGGATGGTGCACAGTGTTCCCACTGTATGCTCTTTGGGGGTGAACTGATCCTGATGACAGTTTCTCAGGCTGCCTGCAGAGGGTGGTGGGCTGAGCTGCTTTGGAGCTTTAGGGCTGAGTGATCTGTGCAGCTGTAATTAACCTGAGGTAAGAGCATGCCTGTAACCCTGGAAAGCAGAGAGCACCAGGTCAGAGACACCCAACTAAGCATTAATTCTATCCTCTGCAGGTTATCATCGTGTGCTACTGGAGAAGTCCACCAGTGCTCTCCAGAAAGCCTGCTGTCTGATCTGCTGAAGCCATTTCTAATAAAGCTAACTACAGAAAAGCAGATTTAGCTCCCTCTCAATGCATGGAGACAAGTAAGTTTTTCCTGCAGCACTCCTGCTCTGACACCGTTCCTGACGAGCTGAGAAAGCTGCCTTACCCCACTGGCTCTGATAACAAACCCTCCCTGCCCACCTAGCAGCTGGCTTTTGGGGGCACCCTGCAATGGTAGCTGTGCTATGGCAGCTCCCAGCAGGCTTAACCGGGTGCAGGGGTGAGTGGACATGTGGGACAGAATTGGGATGGCTTGGCAGGCAGAGCCACGCTCCCTGCGCTGTGTTTGAAGGGGGTTGGTGGTTGGCAGCACTGGACCAGAGCTGCTCAAGGAGCCTGGCTGGGGAAGGCTGGTGGTGACCAGTTGCTAACCTCTTGGGCACTCAGCAGCCTGCAATCCCATTCATTAACACTTAAAATTTGCTGTCTCTGCTCTGAATGGAGTGTTTACAGCATTGACATGAACAGCTGTCCTAGTCAGCCGGATCATAACAAATGGGAGTTCTGGCTGGAGTGTTATTTTGCTGCAAGGGGGCAATACATCTTATTACTAAACAATGAAGCTTGTGATGGATGGTGACGAGCCTCTTTGCTGTCTTGCTTGATGATCACACTGAAAAATAAACGTAAACCCAAAGATGTTACCAGAGATCTAGGCAAGGCCTTGCATTGTACCTGGGAAGTGACAGCCTTGAGGTTCCCTGGTGCCTTAGCTGCCTGCAAGAGCCTTTGCATCAGGCTGTTGGTTATGCTGCCTCCTCTCCAGGAGGGATGAGCTGGGAGGGGTGTGATGGTTGGGGGAGAAAATTCAGGGAGAGGAGGAGGTGCTGGTCAAAAATGTGGGATGTAGCAAGCACTGACGACAACTGGTCTCTTCCCTGGGAATACTGCAGAGCTCTTGTCCTTGGTAATGTTGCCTGTTATCTGATGATAAGGCAGTACAGGTTGAACAGTGTTGTTTTGATGCAGCCTGAAGCAGGGCTGTGTTACTGGGGGAGCTTATGGCTTGAGGGGGTGGGGGAAGTGGGGACAAGGTCTGCCAGAGAGCCATGGAGGAAAATGACGGTTACAGAGGGGACAAGGCCCTCCTGAGGGCTGGGCACGTCATGCGGCTGCTTCAAGTGACTTGTGTGGAGGACTGCAAGCCATAGCCTCTCTGAGCAGAGAGCTGGAACAAATTATATGCTTATTTAATGCCAGCACAAATTTGGAGGAATTGTGTTCAACGGAAAGGAGGTGAGATAGTCTGATCAGCTACCTCTGCTGTGCAGCTGCAGCAGCAAAGCTCAACCCCATGCAGGTACATTACCTACAACTCAGTTGCTGTAGATACCAATGGACTCTTGGACTGAGCTCTGCAAGAGCTGCAGAGGAGTGCTAGCTGGCTAAAGATGGTGGGTGACTCACTAATCTCATACATGTACCTTCACCCACGCACACTTCCCCTTGTGCTGTTTCTAAGAGCAGCCAGCACAAGGACTGCTGGATTTCCTTATCTGCTTTCCCGCACCCTAAGGGCGTTTTCTTTTAAATGGGAACTGTGAAATGATCAGAACAGGTGGTGCTGTGATTTCACACCAGAATAAATATATTCAGAGCTCAAGTGGGGCAAGCAGAATGGCCCCATGGGAATCAGCATCTCCTCTATTTGGGCTGTTTGGGTGACAGTGCAGGGTGCAGATGCAGCCCAACAGGGCTGACAGCAGTGAAGACTGGCATGGGGTGACATGGGTAGTGTTGGGAAACCAATTAAAGCTCATTTAAAATATTAGCATATCAGCAGGCAGGAATTCTTCCGACTGGATTGGTTTCACTAGGGGATGGGGGAACAGGGCCAGCATTCATCTGGCAGCTTTTCTTTCGGCACGCTTGCATTCATCACCTGACCTGGCGGGGCATCGTGGGGATCTGCTAGAGGAGAGCAGCAGAGGGGCTTGGCATATCCTCAGGGAAGGGTATTCCCAGCATTGCACTCTTGCAGCAGGAGCTGTGGCAATGAATGGTGGTGGAGGGATGAGCTCTCGGTTGGGAGCCATGAAAGCAAACAACAAAGCAACTCTGTTTTGGTGTGTGTGTTTGTGGAGTAGATGAAGGAGGGGGAAGCTTTTAAAAATCCCAGTCCTCTTTTTCCCAACAAGTTCTCCCTGGTATATATTTATATTTAGTATCTATTTAGTGGAGAAGAGGGGAGGGCTGTCTGGGAAGGGGGTTTGCTGAGAGGGGGTGGGTTTGTAATCCAGACATATTCAAAGACGGACTTAAATAGAGCTTTAATGGAAGAGGGAAGCTTTGAGATTGCAGCTTTGTATTTTGGCAAAAAACAAGCTTTCTGTACGTGCTGGCTGCTGCTCGAGCGCAGGGGCGGTTGGTCCCTGCATGGAGGAGCTTTCATTTATGTGCACACAAGCACTCCTGAGAGTCTTCGTGCTGGTTGAGGGGATTTTTGGATCAGGTCCTAAAAATATCAGGAAGTGGAAAGAGGGAGTGGAGCTGGCTCACCCTGTGCCTTGTGTGGAATGAGCAGTGTTGCTGCCAGCTTTGGGGCTTACTTGCCTTTCTCCAGACATAGCTGAAAGCAGCCTGGCCTGATGATCTACAAGTTGCTGCTGGACACTTGATCCGGGAAAGACCTTGCAGCTTTGCCTTTCTCCCTGGGTGGAAACTGGGGCTTTGAAGCACTGCTGAGCAGTATCTCTCCCTGCTGCCTGGCTGTCTCCTGGGCTGGCTCTGCTGAGCATCCATTAACTTGCTCCTGGGCTGTCTTTTCCCTTAAATTTGTACTGAAATTGGAGAATCCAGTGTTGAAAGGTTTGCTGGACATCAGACTGCAGCTGAAATAGTTGTGCTCCCTTTTTTATTCCTGTCAAGGTCATGGTGCACTTGGAGATTTTATTTCTGACTGTTCAGTAAAGGTGAGTACTGGGACCAAGAAAGTCATCTGTAATAGATCTGTGCCCAGTGACACCCCAGGAGCAGGCTGCAGTTTCCGCATGTGCATTTGGTCTTTGGGTCATTCAAACCCTGATTTCTTTACATTTGTATTTTTGTTAGTAGATATCAATATTTGAAAATTACAGTCATGTTGCCTAGTTACCATGGGGTAGAGAAATTGCATGGACTTGATTTCTGTGGGTGGCTGTGGATGGGTGTGCAAGCAATTCCCAAGCAGCTACCTGGGGTAGAAAGGAAATTCAGGACCTAGAGTATTGCATGAGAGATCAAGGGTTACAGATCCAACTGGAGTGAGACTGAAATAGGAGTTAGTTGACTAGATACTTAACTTTTGTGGACCTGGGTATGTGGTATTACAAGAAAATTACCTGAAGAAGGTCTCTGCACTCCCTCACTAGAAGAAGATAGGAGAAGTTAGTCTCTAATACCTCCATATCAGCAAAGAAATCATAACTTGGTCCCCGGACACAGACTTTGACAATTATTTCCTGCTAATGCTTTGGCCAGTGATTCTGTTGCTCAAATATTTGTTGAGAGGTGAGGTTCTTAGCTCAGTCAGTGCCTGGCTGAGTCCTTGCCAAGGAGGCACAAGGATGATGGGAGATGTGACCTGGGCTGGTGTTGTTTTCTGCACTCGGAGGAATTCTGCCTCTGAAAAATGCAAATGTGGTTGGAACCAATTTTGTTCAAGAACGTGAACAGACACTCAAAGGATCTTTTTTCACTCTCCCCATGACTTCTCCTTCCCTAATTGCTAGGATGAATGCATAAACCCTTATACTGAAGTGTTCACAAGAGCGGGTTTACTCATTTTACTCTTTCTTGGCATAAAAGGCATCTTATTAAGCGGGTTTTAATGTTTGCTCACCAAGAGACATGGATTATACAGCTTTAGAAATAACTTGCATCTGGAAAAGCCAATTAATGTAACAAAAATTCTGATGTCATTTTCTCATAAATTAACAATTTATAGATAATTTACAGTGCTCATGTCATTAGGCAAATGGACTTTAAATTGATTTCAAATTAGTGGGTTAATGATTTCCCACAGGTATCATTTCAATGGGCAGCATATGCATGGTGTTTTTTCAATGAAGGGGTAGGTGTGCAGAAGCAAACTCATGTGTCTGTAATTGAGGCAATAATTGGAGTGGTGGTCATATTCAAGTGCAGTATTGAGCTGCAAAAAAAGTGCTGACTGTCTCCATCACTGTGGCAAAGAGGGGGTAAGAAAGGACTCTGGGAAAGACTGCAGTCTTTGCATATTTCTTGAATAACAAGTTTCTTTTGGTAAGTGTTAACTCCAGGTGGTACATTAAGGTAGCTGATTGATTTGGTATTGTTAAATAACCTTGCAGTTCATAGTACTGGAAGAAATATTCAGCTGAGTTCTAATCATAGTTGTAAGGGAATAATATGTCCCCAAGTTGATTAAAAGTGGGGTGATGATTGTGTGGAGTCTGAGACCAACTCGAGGGGGGGAGGTGAAGTGCTCTCATTGCTGCTGTGATGGCCAGTCTCCATGCTGCAAGCCTGGCCTGGGAGCCAGTCTCCAGCCTTGCCACCGCTCTGGTGTCAGCTTCCATCTCTGCCTGACTGACCTTCTCCTTGTTTTTCTTTCTCTGTCATTTTGGCCTGCCTGCAAAGGTTGTAAATACTTTAGGGGACAGCCTGACTGGCTCGTGTGTATTAGCACAGGGAGCTAAGGTTGGAGCCCTGAGGTGCTAGCAGAAGGTCAGCAATTGGTATCTTGGCTTGGTCAACTGTTAGTTGCCAGGAGGTCCAGGCTAGCTAGCATCATGTTGGAGCAAATCTGGAGCAACTCCACTGGCTTGGTTAGCATATCTGTAGGCTTGCGCTGGCATTAATAAATTGATGATCTGGGTTTTTTGTGTCTCATCACGCTAATCCAAGAGGCATAAGAAATGCTAATGAATTCCTCCTCTGGGAGATGAGGAGTTATTGTCCCTGTGCCACAGTGGAGTAACTGAGATGGGGAGAGATGCCTGCCCAAGGTCATAAGAGGGAAGAAGAAACTTCTGTGCTTTCTGTAAGCCCTGTTTCATGCGGGCATGTTTTGCAGCGTGAGGCTATCAAGGCAGGACAGCACCATACAGAGAGTATGGTCTAAATTGGCAACACCCTGAGCAGTGCCCTGGGCGTTGTTATTCGGTGCCACGGATGGGGAGGCTGAGTGCTGTGGAGGATTATGTTTTGAGCACGACGGACAGTAACTCATGAATTAAATGGCTGTGGAAATGGATTTTGTTGGCAGTACATATTTGTGGAGTGCAGTCTCCCTGTGGCTGGCTGTTTACACAAACTCTATTGCTCCCAAGCTTTGTATTGCAAAATTAAATTTCTCCTGCATTAAAAATTTATGTTGGATGAAAAGATCAGTATATTGAAACTTGGTGAGAATATCACCCTCCATGTACATACACACCTCATTTAGATGTACCTTTCCTATGAATGCCAGCTGATGATCCAAATCATGTGAGATAAGGTTTATAATTACCTTCTATCAGTGCTCTTTAGGAAGTGGAAAGGTGCCCTTAAATAGGGAGTGATCCCTATAAAGATGAAATTTATACCACCTGAGAAGTTGTTGTTGCATCCCTTAGCATTGCCTGTGCTTCCAGAGGTGTTGAAAAGAACCTACGGAGACAGATTTATGGGAAAGTGTCTTTTCACAATATGTTATTTTGGATTCAAGGACACTGAAATTCTGTCATTTATTGCACAGAACTACTTGTGTCAGTACACAATTCAGCTTGTAATTATAGCCTTTCATCTTATTAGCATATGTAAGAGTTTATATAAGTTTTATCCAAACATTTTTTTTTTAGTTCATTAGGTGGTGTTCTCGTATCTGCTGTGCCCTGGGGCTAAGAAACACTCTGCTCTTGTTTCTTATGTAAATTAGACCTTAAAGACGCACATAAATCTGTAGACAGGCTTCTACCATTTAAAAATGATGCCTTAAGATGCATACAATGAAGGGAATAAGGATTTAAAGTCCCATCTCGGTAGACTACACTTTATTTTTTATATATTTTGCAGAAAAGCAGATATAACAGCACATCTTGAGAGGAGTTTGGGGAGAGAAGGTGGAATGAGGGGTAGGAAATGAAAGGGGAAGCAAGCTGATGGTGATAGTGGAAGCAAGCAGCAGCTTGAGGTAGAGACCTAAAACAGGGCAGGGATGGGAGGGTGGCAAGAGGGGAGAAGGCTGGAAAAGCCTCTGGGTGAGGTCTTTGGCATCACAGCAAATGTGGTCTTCCTGACATAGCCACCATGAGTACTGTACATCTTGTGTGGGGCAGGAGGGATGCAGGACTCTAATAGCACAGGCTTAGTGCTGCTGCTGGAGAAGTCTGTTATAAACAAGGAGCAACGATGCTGCCCTCACGGTGTGGAGGGAGCCCTGACCCTCCCTGCAGAAAAGCGTGTTTTGGTGCTGGCCGTCTGTAGTGTTGCTCCACGGCTTGTTGGTGTTTCTTCTGGCCAGATGGGGCTTGGCCTCTTCTATATGAAATTCCTTTTTCCCATTAAATCTCACGCTATTTATTTCTGCTGCCTTGGCTTTGGCTGCATGCTGTGAGTCTGGAGGAGCCATGACCTGAAGGGACCATGTGTTTCTGTGGGTACAGCCTGCTGGCAGGTAGGAGGAGTGGTGGGGGCCAGGCAGGAGGGCTTCAGCTCCCACATGCTGCTGTTCCCCATGCCTCCTTGCTGCCTTGGTACTTTAAAGGAAGGGGAAAAAAAACAACCCCACAAAAAAACTGCCCATTACCCTGGGCAGCTGTATAGCTGTAGTGGAGTCAGACTGATTGTTTCTTCCTACAGATGGAGGCTGGGAAGAGCATCTTGTTTCCTCCCTGCATTGGAAACCCTCCCTTGGTCACAGGAGCCACCTGGCAGGCAGCACTGTTTTCTTCCAGCAGCTGCAGGGTGTTTTACTGGTGCAGCAGACCATGTTTGCGGGGGACCTGGGGGATGGGCCTGGGAGCACCCAGCTTCAGAATGGCTTTGTCTGATAACAGACCTCTGATTTCTAGTGGTCAGAGCCTCATTCATAGTCCTTGGAGACCCACAGAAAGGCGTTAGGTCTAGATTCACAAAGGCACTGAGGCTCCCAATTTAGGAACCCACATGGGAGTTTGATGCTTTGGCTGCTGGCAGCCTGTGAATGAAAGCCCCTGGCCTGCGGTGCTATCTGTAAGTATCTGTCACTCTCCACGCTTAGTGAGAGTGGGAGATACAGCCTCTGATTAATGCCTCCAGGGAGTTTCTGCAATATTGTTTTGCAAGCAATTGTCATTTAACATTAAGGTAAATACCTTGCAGCTATGAACTAAAAAGCCTTTTTTCCCTTCCTTTTGAAAACAGCCTCTTGGCTTCACAAGCTCTCCAGCTAACATTAAGGCTGCCTCTTTCATCTGCCAGCGCTCCAGCCAACCTGCTGGTACCCTGGAGCTGGCCCTGAGCAGCATGTTGTTGCCTGCAATGGGTTGGGTCATGGGCAGAGCAGCTTGCTGTTGCGATGGCTGGGAGACCTGGGGGGGAGAGGAAAAAAAATGGAAAGGAACTTGGTGCTTCTGCCCTTTTTACCTCTTATAGGAGGAAACTGCTGGTTAGTTGGCACAAGCTAGTGCTGAGTGGTTGGATATGTAAATGAGTTCACTTTCATTAGGGATCTTGGCTCTAAGAAAACACTATTAACTCCATCAAGGCTCATCTTTTAATACCTGTGTTTCCCCTGGAGATGCCTAAGTTCCTAAGCTAATAATTTCATATCAGACTCTGGTGACTTTTACTTAAGAAAGTAGCTTGATGGGGGGGACACCACTCCTAATGTTTTTCCTTCATTTCTAAATGATGTGAAGTCTTGCAATTACTATTGCTTCTCTGAAATCTTTAGCTTCCACCTTTGGTTGGTCCTTGTTGCCTCATCTGATTTTTGCTGATATAACCCAAGCTGACTAATGTGGTAGCCAAAACCCACAACAAAATCCTTCCCATCACTTTCTGTGTTGGAAATCAAATCAAACGTTTTTGGGGTGGTCACCGCATCATTGCAGGCAATAATGGTACCAGTGCATGCCCTGTGAAAGTCATGGAAGTTTTCTCTTATGAAGGATAACAGTGTCTCCTTTTTCCAGCAACCCCAGAAAAAGCCAGCAGCGTGCCTTGTTCTGGCTCCTTCACAGCAATGGAAACAATTAACGTTGCGTGAAAGCCACGGCTGCCCATGCTTTAACAGCATTGCAAATTACAGACATAAATTCAGAGTGCAGCTAATTGTTGTTTTATGGAGTAGATGTTCTTCAGGAAAAAAAAAATTAATCTGTAAACACTCTGATGCCCTGCTGAGCAGAGGGTATTTATCTTGGGTGAGGAATAGCCTTCCAGAGCAGTGGAAGTGCAAGGTGGATCACAGACTTTTCAAGGGCACCTATGTTCCCCTGGTGTGGTTCTGGGTAAGTGGGATCTGCAAGAGGTTTTTTAATGTGGGGTTTCACCTGCTGCTAGAGCAATATGCCTTATGTATTATTACTTGCTCTGGAAAACCCTCTGGCCTGGCTGAGATCCGGGCTCCCCTGTGCTGCCCACTGCCCTTGTGAAGGGGAAGGATGCAGCTGGCTTGAAGGATTACACTGAAAGTGGATGCGACTGGCAGGGGACAGAGGTATAAACCTCATCGTGCAGGGGAAGTGAGATGTTGGGCAGACTGCTTTGTTAATTTGCCAAGATACTGTTGCATGGTATTTGTCACTGTAAAGAGGTGCCATGAGAGGGTTTCTGCCCTTCATCTGTCTTGAGCATGTCCTGAGGATTGATGGGAGAGCCAGGAATGAGCTGCTCTGGAGTCTTGGCCCAGAGCCCAGACCTGGAGTAGCCTTGTCCTTCACCAAGGGAAATCAATGGTGAAGCAACCCCCCTGCTTGGGAGGTGTCCAGGCTTCCACTGCTGTAAGGACCCTAAGCTAGGCTTAAGCTCCCCCTCCTTGAGACCCTGGCACTTGCAGGTCAGCCAGAACCTGCTGCTTCTGGTGGTGACAGTCTCACCTTTGGAGACTGCTCCCCTGTCCTGCTGGTACCATGCTCTGTGTGCAAATGTAGTCCTTTAAAAGGCTACTTTCTTTCCTGAGTGCTATCATTCTTCTGAGCTTTTTTCTCTTTATTCCTAATTGGATCCTCTGTACTCAATTGTCTTCATCTGTGGAAATGTTATGAGGGTGAGGTTTCAGCACTTTTTTCTTATGATAATTTATTGTATTTTAATTCTGGTTTCAGTGTGCAGTGACTTGGCAGGATATGTGATTTGCAGGGAGGCAGAGAGTGGGAGGCTTTATAAATAAAAAACCTGCATCTGTTCTGTCTCCCTTCACGACCAGGGGCTGATCTTTGTTACGCCATGGCAAACCTGGGAAGCTTTCCACTAAAATTTAGGGTGGCACCTGGTGTAGCAGGGACAAGAGTCTGACTGCATGTGAATTGCCAAGGCTGTAACTTTCAGGGCTCTAAACAGACAATATACTCATATATCAGTAACTGTAACCTTAACAGCAAGTGCAGTTTCTGCTGAATGTGCAGAATGTAAACGTGTTATAATAGCTGGAAAGGTTGTTTGTGGTAGATCTTGATACACTGTTTGGACTGGGCTTTGCTTTGCTCCAGGAGGCTCCAGCGAGGCTTTGGAAGGGAATGATGTGCTAATTGAGAATTCAGCAAATAGCAGCTTTTGAAAGGTCCCTGTCTAGTAAGGTAAGAGACACCTCTAAAAACACACTTTCACTAGTTAGAAGCACGTAGGAGAATGTCCTTATGGGCTGAACGGGACACTTTAATTACAGGTAATAACAATGCTTTGAGCTTTGCAAATGATCTGTAGAATCAAAAAGCTTTTGGCCCTTTCTTGTAGTGCTGAGGTGAAGCAGGTAAGGACAGAGAAGTTTGTTCTGTGATTTTCCCCTTCAGTGCATGGAGAGGGCTGGTGGGAGCTGTACTGAAAACACTGTCTCTTGCCCAAGTCCAGCTCCTGAAAAGGACTTGGACACTGTGAGGAGCTTTTGGTGTAAATGTCAAGGTTGGCATGTGTCTAGTGCTACAGTGAGTGTTGCTGGACAGCCAGTCTGAGTTGGGATACTGTGCAAAGTGGGGCCTGGTGGGAGTCAGACCTTTAAGCATGTAGCCTGCCTTATTGGGCTCTGTTTCAGCTGGAGTGACTCCTATTGTAACGGTACTCTTTGAAAGGGGAAAAACTTTGTACCCTGTTCAAAGTGAGCAAAAGCATTTGAAATGAAAGGTTGAGCCATCTTGTAAACAATACACCTTTTCCCTTCAGTGGTGTGGAGGTTTGTATGGAGTGCACTCTTGGCTGACAGCCCTGGAAGAGCTAATGGTGACCTCTTCTAGGAGGGGGACAGGAAAGGTCTTCCCAGAAGGTGTAGTGCTGTCGCACTGCTGCTGCTGGAGGCTGATCCTGCTTCAAGAGGAACAGATGCAAAAAGGGGCGAGAACAGTAGCAGAGCACAGGAGTGGCGCTCTCCGAGTGTGGGCTTGGCTTGTGGCTCTGCTACTGGGGGACCTGGGACCTCACCTTCTGTCTGATGCTCGCTCCTGAGCTGGAGCATCTCATCTCTGCTCCTGAATTAAGGGTTGCTCTGTTATGGAGTGAAGGAGGCAAAGGCTTCAGTCAGTGCTCTGCTGTAGTTGCCAGGCTAGAGCACGTGTGTGTGCGTGTTATTGTGAAAATTCAATGTATGGCAAGGCCAGGTGGGAGCAGGTTCCCCCAGTAATACTGGCTCTTGGCAATTGATCAGAATGAGTTGAAGGGGAGAAAAATCTTCACCCATGCCCTCCAACCCCAGATGTGATTTAAAGGAGTCAGTTTTTATTCCTGGTCTGAATAAAACTGTCTGTGAGCTTACTGTAAATGTTGAGTGTTACTGTGAGTAAGCTCAGCTATATTTGTGTGTGGTCCCTCTTGCTGCTGTACTGGGGCCCCTCGGACTTCTACTGCTGTAACTCTGCAACTGAAATATCTCAGCTGTTACCTATTTAGCTTTCCTGGCAAAAGTTTTCAAGTAGAGCATGAGGCTTTGCAGGCAGTGTGCGGGTGAATGTGAGCAAAGCCAGCAAGGTGTTCAAACTCAAGTAGGTCAAAAGTGGGAAAGAGAATTTCACAGGAAACAGACACATGTGTTTTAAGTTATTTTGTTCCAAATGGAAGTCACATAATTTTTTTTTTTTTTTGAAACTCAGGTTTTCTGGAACTGAACCTAAAAAATAAATCCCTTCCACCCTGAAAATAATCACCCAAACCTTCGGTTTAAGCAAAACATTTATCTTCAGTAGATTGGGTGGGAGCTGTTCCAAACTGGTGCAATTTAAGCTCATTTCTAAGTTGAAATACATGTGGGCATTCAGCAGAGCATTTGAAAAGTTACTCGCTTTTAATATGTATTTCAGTCCTGTTGCCCTCAACAGCTAGCATGAATGAAAGTCAATCATTTTAAAAATGAATGCAGTGATGTGACCTTGGTAATTGTGCAACCAACCTTTCCACTGGTGTTTATCTCCATACCATGTTGCTTTCAAATACTTGCCCTTGGGCACATGGCTTGGGTGCTTTCTGAGTTGGGGCCCAGTGTACAAACCCTTCATGAAGTTTATCTGTGGGGAAAAAAAGGCCATTATTCTACTGTCACTGCAGTTGCTGCATGGGAGTGTTACAGTGGTGCGGGGGAGGAGGGGGGAATGTGTTTTTGTGTGATCACAAAATTGGATTCATTCTGTGTATTAATATAGCAAGTGTCATTTTCTTTACACAAAAGAGAAAGTTCAAGAAATAAGAGGTTTAACTTAAGTCATCAATACAAAAGAAATATGCCTCTGGTTGTACCGCTGTAAACAAATGAAGCTGGATGTCTGTCTAAACAACTGATTGCTTGCGGGCAAGTAAATAAAAACCACTCAAGATGTGACATTTCTTCAAGGGGACCTTACTGTTTTGATTTACCTTCACTAAGGAGCAGAACATGGTTGTGTTAGTGGAGCTGCCCCAGCCCTGAACTTTGCTGGCTCCAGCATTTTTGTGTGAGCACAGAACACTGGTCCCTGGGGAAAGGGACTTGGCTGGAGCTGGCTGGCAAGGCACCTGCTGTGCAAGTTGCTGCAGAGCTGGCTCTACTTCTGCCCGGCTCCCTCCACATGCGTGCATCCTTCCTGGGGCCTCTCAGGTTTTTTTGCAGGTTTTAGAAAATTCTTGTGGATGTTGTGGCACTGCACACAATTTGATGTGCATGGCTGTATTCCCTGTATTGAGAGTCCATCTGCAGAGAAGAGCAGCTGTGGGTGAAGCTGTACATTAGAGCAAAGGTGGGATGTGCCCAGTGGTGTGGTGGGAGTGAGGCATAGACGGGCACAGGAGTTGGAGTGCTGCAAACCATGTGCTGAGAGCCCCCAGCCTGGTTTCATCCTTGGCAGCACTCTGGTCACTCTGTGGAAAAAGCTTTTGGCTGAGTATCTGGGAATGCGGACTTGGAACAGGATTGTTGGGGCAGTGCCTGTCTACTCCATGGAGCAGGGATCAGCAAGTGCAGGGAGCTGAAACACCAAACACCTCCTTGACATTTCCTTGTCACCCCTCCTCAGCCACTGAAGCTGCTGGTTTATGGCTTTGAACAGCAGGAAACACAGGAATCATTTCTCCTTTGACATTTAAATTACAGGCAACATTTCCAATTAAATTTCCCTTTTTTTACTAGATGTTGGTTCAGATGTATTAGCCTCTTCATTTTATTAGGGTTATTATCTGTTGTTGAAGCTGCTAGCAAAGCAGAATTTGCTGATATTTTGGCAGAAAGGCTTCTCAAAGCATTGCCTGCTCTTAACCTTTGGGAATGCATGGGACTCTGCTGTTGGGCATTTGCCAAAGCTGTGACTGTCTTAAAAGCTCTGCTTCTCTGCTGGGATCTGCAACCCCAGTGAATCCAGCACATGCTGGAAATCCCAGGGTGTCTTTAACTACTTACCCATTGGCTGCAGCTTGTAGGCTCTCTGCCTGGGTAGAAGATGGTGGGGCCTCCGGGAAGGATGCACAGGGAAACCCCAGACTCACCCATGGAACTGCCTTCCAGAAAGGTATAGAGCTGAGCCCAAATATTTCCTAATGGCTTTGCTTTTCATCTGTTTCATTCTGCTGGCTGGATAAAGGTTTTCTCTTTCTCATCATGGTGAAGAGATGTTCTTTGTCAGGGCTCTTAATCTCTGAGGCTGTGCAGATAAACCTACAGAGCTGGAAAGACAGAAGAGGAGGAGGATGTGGCTAGTCAGCCAGAGAGAACAAGGCTGAAGAAACAGCAGTGGGAGGGAACTGCAGTGAGAGAGAGAGAGAGGTTAGGAGAGGGTGAGTTACGTCACATTGTTCATTTGTGTTACTTGTCCTATTCTCTCAAGCTATTGTGAATTAGAATAAACTGGGTAAGCAGAAACTTGCTGGTCTCCCAGCAGAAGCATCAGGAGATGACGATGTACAGGGATTTAGCCATATGATTTTTTTAGCATTTTATTTTCCAGTGCACTGTGGCTGGGGTTTAGCTTGGAATAGCTTTATAAGACCTGCAAGGCAACAGTTGTAGCATTACCCAGAGCAAGCAGGAGATGAGTGGGGATCAGCTGCATGGCTCTTTCAGGCTTTATGACAAGTACGTTGCAGGGATTTTGCTTTGCACAGAGCTGTGTAGTTAAATCTGCTTCAGCTTCTTTATGACTGGTGCTGCTCATGTAAGTTACTTTTTTGTTCTGCTGGAGATAGCTCTGGTCCTAGTGTGATAGGAGAGAGGAATGTCTTTTGCTTCGCAGGGTGTTGAGGGCTATTGCAGCTGCCTTTGGTTATTCTGAAGGCATTCAGGTTGCAGGAGGAAGAGGGCTTGCGGCCGCTTGTCCTAGTGCCAACACCAGTGGTCATGGTCTGGATCTCAACTGGAAGAGCTGATCTCCAGTTCCTGGCAGGTCCAGAGGCTGAGGGATAGGTGGGTACATGGGGGGATGCCTTCTGAGGCTCCTCAGCCATGCACCCGGAGTGGGTGACCAGGGCAGAGCTGTGCCTGTGGCCCTGTGGGACAAGCTGAAAGCATCCTGGGCTCACTCAGCCTCACAAGTGATTCCTGCCTGCTGTACATCTGGAGGGATGTCACTAAGCGTTGTTAAATGCACCAGTGATGCAACACAAGGCCCAGTTTCCTCTTCTACACATATGTAAACTCCATCTAAATGATTGATATCGAGGGCTGGATCAGACCCTTGCTGGTATTTAGGGTAAATGGGGGCATCCGTGCCCCCAGGATTGATGCTTGCTCTAATCAAACTCAGTATTTCTCCTGACAGTCCTTTGCCTCTGCATAGCATCTTCCATGTCAAAGTCCCAGAGCCTTTACAAGCCTTAATTACCTGCCTTTTTCATCACATTGCTGTGGAGTAATATAATTCTCTAGATTATAGGTAGGAGCTTTGAGGTGCAGAGGGGCTAAGGTCAAGAGGAGACATGCATGGAGAATGGTAATACAGCTCAGCAAAGTATTTTGACACTTAAATTCAAGTGAATTTAAGAAGTTAATTCAAGAGAATCAGAGATGCTGAATTGCTTGTGCCTTTACAAACTTCCCTAGCCACATAAGTGCAGCTCAGTCCTTACTGCTTGAAGATGAAGAGTAATTGAGAGGAGCACTGCTCCCAGGTGACTCCCTTAGCAGGGCATGGGACTGTATGACTCTTGGCAAGAGAGGTTTGGGGCTTGAGATGTGTAGCAGGAATGAAATGCGATTTATGAGGGCATAGATTTAAATGAATTGGTTCATTTATAAAATCAACTTCTCCAGGCTACTTAGCTTTTTGATGTCTCACCAGTATTTAATTGTCTTAACTTGGTCTTAATAGAATTATTAGGTTTTATATCTCTGCAGATCTTGATTTATTTCCCTGTTCTCAGTCTATTGGCCTATGGCAACACTTCTGCTTAGCTTTGATTTGCAGGGGGGAAAAAAGTTATTAGACCAGCAAGTTTGTTCTGTATTAGCAAAGGGAACAGTTCTTAACCAAATCTTCTATGTTTTGTGCTGCAGATTTTAAGTGAAACATTGTGATGGCAATACTTTCAACACTGAATGCACTGGACGTTGTCTTGATGAGTTATTTTCCTTTCCCATCTTGGAATGGCCTCTGTCCCTCAATATTGCATATCCGAGTCTTGTCATCCCTCCTTTCTCAAATACAGCCTTAGCTGTAAGACTGCTTTGGGACTCAAAGGAAATGCAGATCTAGGCAGGCTGTATAAAGTCAAGGAAGACTTCATTTCATAGCAGATGTCTACACAGATAACTTCTAAGACTGTAGATTTGCAACCTGGTCTCAGTTGTACTGCATCTCCCTTCCCCAGAGGGACAATAGGGCCTCTCTTGTCTTGCCTGACCTTGGACTGAGCTTCACAGGCAGGAGCTGTCTGTCTGTCTCTGTACAGCCTGTAGCCCAGCAGCGGCTGCCACAACAAAAATGGCTCTGGGTTTGGGGTTCCCTGCTGCCTTGGGTGTCTTCACCCCTCTGGTTTGTATGCAGGAAGGGGCCGGTGGCTTTGCTGTGGCTAAGTGCTGCTTACTGTCCTTGCATAGTGTGAGAAGCTGCTGCTACAAAGTCTGAGGAGGTAGGAGAAACCTCTTCCAAGCAGAGCTGTGAAATGAAGTTTTGAGTCAAAGTTGGTGACTGTATGGTGAAGTCAGGCAGGAAGATAAATATTTTAAGTTTCAGTATTTGTGTTTTTCTGCAATGCTTAAGTATGTTTTGAAACAAAGGCTTTGTTTGGTTTTGTTCTGTTTGATACAAACCAGGATATTCTGGACTTGAGCCAATATGAAATTTCACTCTTCACATCTTCCTTGGTCAATGATGAAGTTAAAGCAAATGAAGAAATTAACTCCCAGAATCAGCAGCTTCCTCAGGCTGCCAAGGTTTTGGCTGGGAAAGGAGGGGTTGGCCCCATATCCTCAGGGATCCTGCTTTTTAGAGAGGAGGCTGGCCAGCAGCAGATTGGGGAAGGCATCTTGGGACACCAGTGGATTTAGCTCATAATAACAGCAGGGGTCAGTGACAGCTCTGTCTGTAGCTGATAAGTAAAAGAACAAGCTCGGAACCGCAGGTCAAGAAACAGCAGCTGTCGTTACCGTAGAAGTCCTGATAACATAATCCTTTAATAATACCAAGATAATACCAGCCACTGAGGGCAGGGGAGAGAGGGCTATACTAGAAAACCTGGCCCTGCATTTGGTGTGGATTGACATGGGAGAGGAGGATGTGTGCCCAGGTGGCTGGGGTACAGGAGGGCTGGAGCACAGTACAGGTGAAGGTGGGTGTCTCTGAGCACAGGAGGTGGCTTTGCTAGGAAGGATGCTCTGCTGCGTGCCCCAGTGATTTTTTGTTGTTGTTTTTAACTTTTTTCCCCACCCTAAAGGGAACAGTAGGATCTGTGCTCCTGCTCGTGCCCTGAACTAATGCTGCAGCTGCCTGCTAGGAGGAGGAATCCCCTTTGGTTGCCCCTTGGCCACTCTATGCCTGGGCCAGAAGTACTAGCTCTGTGGGGCTGGGGATCCTCTTGCTTGAAAACCTTATCTAAGGCTCTTGGGGGCAACAGGGCTTTGGTTAGCCTCTGCAGAGGAGGTCCATGTCCTCAGGGCTGTGTAGCTCTTCAGAAGTGGGGAGTTTGTGCAGAGTGTTGAAAATAATGCCGAAAGCGTTGCTTGCCTTTTACTGGGTATGTTGTCCCTCTGCCCCCCACTTAAGAAAATATTGCCCTCTAAATTCAATCCTGTAGCCCATTATTCATGAGGTCATTACTGTTTAATTTAATCACCAAATGTCAGCTGAATCCCATTTATTCTGCCAGCTCACTAGAGATTTACCTATTTATTTTACATTTCAAATGAATTGCTCATTATTCTGTCATTCTGGGATTTTATTCTGTAATTTATTTTGTGGGCCCTGACAAGTTGAAAATGAGCCCTGGTTCTCTCTTCTGTCTTGCATGTTAATCGTCAGGCCCACAGTTCAATTGTTCCCTTGCAGGACCGAGGGACCTGACCCAGTATTCAGGGAGGGAAGGGAACCAGGCTGTGTAATCTGCTGTTGCCGATTGAACTGTGACAAGACGGAAATACTTTTTTTTTTTTTTTTTCTCTTCTCTCACTTCCCTGCCTCTTGGGTCAATGTCAAAGGACAAATTACCCTGTGCAACTTGCTACCGAAATACATCATGGCAGTTCAGAGGTGTGTAGCATCCCTTATGGTGTGTGGGTGTGGATGTGCTGTTGGAGTCCTGAGAGCAAAGACTGTAAAAGAGAAATGCTGGAAAGAATACACTGTTTGGGGTATAAATCAACATTCTGTCTTAATGAGGTGATGAAATGCTCCTTGGTGAGGAAGCATCCTTAGGTTGCCTATTTCTAGCTCTTTTTCCTACTCTTGTTTTTGTTCTGTGTTAGTGCTGGAGAAGACAGACCAGTGCTCTGCTCCAGCTAGCAAGGTCCCAGGCTCCTGTGGTGCCCCCTTGCCTGGATTAGGTCTTGCTGTCTGCTGTAGGTCCAGGCAGCTGAGCTCACAGGTCAGCTCCTTGCAAGCAGGTTGTTGTGCTTGTATGTTTGCCTGGCTACCGAGATCACTGTGTGCGATCTGAGCCTCATCCAGCCTCTTTCTTATTCCTTTTGCAGAACACAAAATATTATAGAAAACCAATTCTCTGTCTGGATTAGTTCTTTATCTGCCAATTGAGCACTCTGCTTT